>PVIC010035572.1:0-18984 GCA_004025085.1 Thryonomys swinderianus | reverse complement strand
AGGCTTGGTAAAACTCTTGGAGACATTGGCTTAGGCAGAGACTTTATGAATAAAACCTCCCTAGCACAAGAACTAGCAGAAAGAATCAACAAATGGGATCTCATCCTACTGAAAAGCTCATACGTGAATTACGGTGCAGGAGAGAGGGTCTTCTGAGAGCCATGGGTTCGTGTATCTTTGATGATGAAACTAGTCCAGTTGACCCCAACATATAAATGGATAGGTGCCAAGAGCATGTGGGGAGGTGTGAAGAGTGTTATAAGGAGTAGAGTTTGGTGATTTGGGGGTGACCAGAGGCCTTCTGTGCATGTGTGGCCATAGCTAGAGCATATAAGGACTCTGGAGCGTGTTGTGAAAGAAAGGGCCTAGTATCCTCTGGTGAGGTGGCAACTGTCTTAGCTAGAAACAGTCTGAGTCTTGCCAGAAGCACATGCAATTTTAGAACCATTTCTCAATCCATGTTGATGAAAATTTGAAGACGAAGAACTATGTTCTTTATTTTCTGGCTTGTACCTAACGATTCACTTACATGTTTTATAATTCTCTAATACATTTTCTTCTATGGATAATTACTGCTGTTTTCTTAGATGCTGCATTAACTATGTATACTCTCACACAACGAAGGTACTTTATAAATCATTTTGAAATAACAATTTAGCAATCATCCGTTACTATTGGACATTAAACTTCCTATTCATCTCTAAATTTGTGCAGTGTCCTCTTTTCAGCTTTTGTTTTTTATTCATATATGTTTGTTTGACACAGTGACTCCATGTACATAAACATCTCAATTCTTTTTTTTTTTTTTTTTTTTGAGACAGGGTCTCGCTTTGTAGTTCAGGCTGGCTCTGAGCTCACTATGTAGCCCAGGCAAGCCTCGAACTCAGCAATCCTCCTGTCTCTGCCTCCCGAGTGCTGGGATTACAGGCATGCGCCACCATGCCTGGCTCAATTCTTTTTTTTAATCTCCTTTCCTACCCCCCCTACAAATCTGATCTCTTTCTCATTTGAGAAAAAAGGCCAATCTCTACTATAAATGCTTGTCTACAGAAATCCTAAGAGTCCTACCCCTGCCAGAAAAGATAAAAATTTAGCCATTTAACCACCTAGTCCTACTTCTCCAAATTACTAAGCTCTTTAACACTC
This sequence comes from Thryonomys swinderianus, assembly GCA_004025085.1. Taxonomy (NCBI): domain Eukaryota; kingdom Metazoa; phylum Chordata; class Mammalia; order Rodentia; family Thryonomyidae; genus Thryonomys; species Thryonomys swinderianus. The sequence continues at coordinate 17,838 of PVIC010035572.1, read as the reverse complement.
TGCCTTTGATATACCCTCCCCCTCCAGCGTGTGCAGTTCCACCTTTTACAAGTGAACCACTTGTTCACTTTATGAACTTCTGCTCAGCATTTGAAGCGAAAGCCCCAAATAATCCTCTTAACAAGTGCACCAGTGTAGTTTCGGTAACCCAGAATCTATACCACATTTTCACAGTGGTAACAGTCAGATTTCTTAGGACGTACATCTCTTCCCTTCTTTCACTCCTTGCTTCATGGATACACTGAGCCCCAAGAGTCCACTTGAGTTGCTCCAATGAGTAGTAACGTCCTGGGTGTTACAATTACTGTAGAGAAGACATGTGACCCAAACGGCACCAAAAACATGCAACTGGGGTTTCTTTGGAACTTCAAGGAAAACTTGCCTTTTATGGATTGCTGAAAGAGTAGGAGCTGCTAACTCCTTCTTTCTACATGGTTAAATAAACTCATGTGAATTAAGCTAACGCAGGGAAAAACAGGAACCAAAGGAAGAATAAAGATTGAGTGTCAAAGTCTTGAGTCCCGGGTCAGCCTAGACCTAAAGGATTTTCTATCTTTGGACTTTTCAGTCATGTGTACTGATAAATTTTCTATTGTTCGCCTGAAAATTGTTGGAGTAGGTATTTTCTATTAATAAATAATTGACCATAACTGATTCAATCACTTTGTATGAAGATGAGTCAGAACACTTTTGCCCGGTAATCAAACCCTCCAAATCCTGAGAATTACTGGGTCTGCTCAGCCCAATTATGGAAACAGTAAGTCTCTCTGACATTAGAGAGAAAGACCTTGTCTTGAAATGTTCTTTCTGGTTCTAATCCTCTATTTATGCTTTCCTTATGATGAATGGCAGCAGACAGGCCATTAATGCAGAGGTAATTAACCAAAGATAATTAAAGACAAATCTTCTTCCTTTTGAAAGCCAGGCAAAGTCTACAGTTAAAGTTTCATTCAATTATGACAGTGCCCATATTCAACTCAAGGCACCTACTCTTACAACAAAAACCTGACCTTGAAAGAAACAAAAAAGTTGAAAATCGGAACAGGATATGTGGTTCCCATTACATTTTATCAAACAACTTACCCTTAGGAAGTGTTTTCAGCATGTTTAAATTAGAAAGTTCAAATTTGTACTCAGAGATATAAATTAATTAATTAATCAATTATCATTAATTTAGCAACAAACCAGAAAAGAAGGGTAAACAGCTCTACACACACACACGGCACAGAGTTAATTTCTTGAAATCCACTGTGTGGCTACTTTCAAATTTTGAAAAACAGATTGAAGCCATGTCTTGTTAGTTATTTTCATGACACATATTGAAGAATGTTTGTAGTCTAACAGAATCCCGGTCAGCAGCAAGTGCATAACACGTGACATGGTTTGCTATACGTAACTTAATCCAGAAAATCCTAGACTGGATATCTAATCCAGAGAGTATCAAAAATTGCACAAAGAAGGACATCAAGGTTGAATATTCATTCAATTAACTACAGTTAGTTATGTTTTTCTAGAAGGACATTTCTGATGGTTTATCCCACCCCCAGAAAAAAAAGAACCCAGGGCTCTACACTTTATATTTCTATAGAGTTTGTTGTCCTTTAAAGATAAATATTTTGTTGTAGTATACAATCTTTTTCTGATCCCTCTGAGCTTGAAAAAAGTTTAAAAGGATCATGTGGGAAATAAGTAGGGATTCTTGCCTTCAGTTTTGTTCCTAGTTCACAGTGTGTCTCAGACATTTTGGTCCTCATTAACACCTTTGTTTTCTCACACCAGAGAAACAATTGATATTTACACATGTGTGTCCTCTTTATTGCACTTAGGCATTTGGCTTCAGGTTGCAACCATTTAGCTATAAATGTCTCAGGGATTGGCTAAAGCTGGGGACAGACAGCGAGTTCTACTTATTTCCTTGCATAAATCAAGGCATCTGATCACCTCAGTTATAACAGCAGCAGGGTAACTGCTCCCATTTCATAGGTCTGAAAAGCGAGACTCAGAAAAACGAATTCATCACAATAATGAACACCCAGTAAGAGGCGCAATGAGGATTTGAAAATCGAGTAAGTGGGGCCCTGATGTCGAAGCTTTCCTTAAAATTCAGGGCACCTAATAACATTTCCAATTAACAAAATTCGGAAGTGGTTGTTTATATTTTTGACATGACTACATATTATGATGATGAAATGTGATCAAGGATGGTTTGGTGATTAATAGCACTTATTATTTTGTCATTACAGATTATAATAGGACAACATAATGGTTTTGTGAGTTAAAGTATAATTTTCCATGTATGTTACAGGCACTATCAATAAATCACATTTTGTATTTTACATTTCCACAGGCTCTACCTCTTTGTGATTCTGTTTTTATAACTGTCAGTGAAGTAGCCAGGGTTAATGTTATTCAGTTTTACAAATGGGAAACTAAAGAACAGAGAAAATGTTGTTCAAATCAACTGAATGAAAAGCCCATATGAAGACATGTTATCACACATTAATGTATTCAGTCTGCTAACAAATAATATTACTTATCTGTTATGTGATGTATGCTCTTAAGTGATAACCAAGCTACTGATCCTTTTGTAAGCTTGAGCCTCACATTATAGTATATACTGCATATTTAGTAATGGTGCCCACTAGCTTTAGCATCATTTTAAATTCCAACCTACTTTTCCACTAGAAAAGCTAACTTCTGTTGTTCTTGTAGTGAGTTCATTGACTTTTTCCAGGCCCAACAGAAGCAAATCCATGAAGTGGCTATTAACACATGACATTATGTAGCGTAGGATATTTGCTCACAGCACAATGGCTGATGGAGAATTTAATCAGATACTCTACGCCTGGGATTTAAATAAGGAAATACCGAAACAGAAACCACTTTGGGATTGCTTCTCGGCCTTTTGGCTAAGATCAAGTGTAGAAATCACTTCTGGTGGGAGAAAAGGGACACTTTTCTCCAGAGTGGAAAAACACTAAGGAAAGTGAAGAGAAACACTAAGGAAGAGAAACACTTAGGAAGACACTAAGGTAGTACAAGAGTTAGAGACTGAAAGAACAGAGCAGTCGGATTTCTAGACTGAACGGCAGACGTAATGGGTAGAAGCCCTCGCTCTTTAGTCTAAAAGTGAAACACTGCCGTGTGCACAGTGTAGTCGAAATGAATTGGAAAGCATCACGTGGTGTTCAAAGCAAGAAAGACAAATGTTCAAAATGAAAGAAATACAAAATAATTCCACAGCAATGCTAATGAGCAGAGGTTGAAGCCATGTGGCCTCTGGGAGAATAAGTCATGTGTCTCACTGGGTTGAATTTTTAATCCTCCCGGCAAAGCTGGGCCAGGACTTCAGTTTCTTCATAAGGAAGATGGTGGCCTGTCTTCAGGGGAAATCGTGAGTCGAAATGACTACTGCTTTGCTATACACAGGGACCCTAAATTCTCTGCAATCTCTGTCCACTGCCCAGTGGCACTTCAGAACATAGATATGTATGAAATTATCCATAAAAGATGCACATCTTTGCCCCGTACTTGTCTGGACTAAGTAATTAAAATATTTAGAAGAATCCTAAGTAGAAGAATTGATATAAAATTTTTAATGAGTCTACTGCACAGGTCCTAGGTGAAGGCACATCTGAAATTACCTTTCAGTATTTAGAAATTGCATAAAACTCCAGAGAACACTGACCGCTGAAGATGTTATTATACATACAAAAAATAAGCAGACAACTGTCTACCAAATGGGAAAATTCATGCATAAAGAATCACAGGAAAGAGAGGAATAGGAAACTTTAAAATAAGTGTGTTTGTAGAGTCCATTTTGATGCTCAAAGTGACAAAAAGTCAGACCTATAAAAAAGAAAAGGAATAAAAGGTGATATAAAAATAAATGCTTTTTACTATCAGTGAAATTCTTAGCAAAAATTGAAGCTAGAAAACTACTGGATAACATTATGGAACTGCTGAGAAAAATAAAATAAATTTGTCACCCTGAAATTATTTACCAAGTCAAGCCATGGGTGGAGATGTTTGAAAAAATGCTAAGTGCTTCTGAAATTCATAAGTACAAAATTTAGAAAGAAGAGAATACAAATCCAGAAGAAGTAGTATGGAAAAAATTAATATGCATAAAAGATTAAATATATCATAATGATAAATTCAAGTATTAAAACTAATATCAAAATAGTGATTGTTTTGCATGTGTGAAATAATGAAGAGAGATTAAAATAATAGTAATGATATGAGAAGTAAACAGGCAATATTAAGGTGGTAGTTGAAGTAGACTCACATTTTTTGTTTAGAAGAAAGGAATATTAATTTTACTTATTTTAGAAAATATCATTCAAGTAAATATGTCATAATATAATAGATGTTACTAGTAGAACATAAATAGTTACCTTCAAAAGCAGTAAGTGGAGGATTAAATTGATACAGGCAAAAGGGTAAGTCCATCAGTCCTGTAGAAATCAGGAAAAGGTGTGAACACAAGAACTTCCATGAGAGTAAGACTGGAGCTCAGGTTCAGAAAACTTGGTTGGCACATGTGATGTCCTGGCTTAAAACCTAGCACAAAAGAGACGGGCAGTGGGAGGGAGAGAAGGAGGGAGACAGGGATATGTTGTGGTAGCTTGGACAGAGTTCTGTGTGTATAGTTTGATGTCTTCTCCAAGAAAACACATGTAAAACATATTCCCTACTGTGAGATATTAAAATAGTTGAAACCAAATTAGACTATGTGGTTTAGAGGTGAGGTCTTTTTGATTAGGATTAGATGGTATTATCAAGATGATTTGTTACTGTTTGCCTTAGAGGAAGAAGGAAAGAATGTCAGCTTCATACGTGACCTGTCAATCTTGAACCAAATCTGAAAGCCAAAGTAAACCTCTTTTCTTTATAAAGTTACCCAGGTTCAAGTATTTCACTATATAACAGAAACATAGATTAATAACAATGAAGTCCTAATTTGCTAGTCATTGATAAAAGTATGTTATCTCCTTAAAAAACTTAAAACATATGAAATATACATGAGCCACGGATATATGTATGTGTAAGAAAATAATAGGCACTAAATTCATACCAGCCGTTCTGTCTGGAGAAAAGGAAGGAAAAAATATCTAGGACTGAGTAAAAGAGTATGAATTTATCTCCAGTTAGTTTTTTTTTATGTCTTTTAGAAAAAAATCTGAGACCTTATTAATTATTAAGTTGGGGCAATGAATGCATTTTAAATACCATGGTGTTGCTTTAATTTTCTCGTGCCTGCATTTTCATTTGAAAATAGTAAATTCATGTTAATAAATCACTGAAGTGTTGCAAACTCTTGTTTCTGATAGATGCCAGTAGATAGTGCTGGCGGCAAGGATTCCACACAAATGAACTTTAATGAACTGGGTTCAGCTGGGCTTGTGGGTCAGTGATACTGCACCTGCCTAGTAAGAGTAAGGTCCTGAGTTTGATCCCTAGTGCTGTGAAAAACAGATGGAAATATTACCGGGCTCACTGGGACTCATTCCTTCTACCATGCATGATGTTAAAACAAAACTTATTTTACATGAAATATCCGAAGAAGATCTGTTGATTTTATTTTCATTGGGCATTAAGGTTTCCATGTATCCCATTCATTCTCCTCTTCTCCAGTCTCTTTTCAACCTTTTTTTGGAGAAAAATTAATCTCTGTGTTTAGTGTTCAGTTGCTTCCTCTGGAGAAAGTTGGCTTTAGCTGCATGTATTCATGTTACTTTCTAATTATGGTAACCAGATTATTATTATTATTATTATTATAATTATTAACCAGAGATTAAAATAAGTATTTTTAAGTTATTGTAGTTTACCTTCAAATAATGTTATAGAAATATCCTGACATGGATTTATTTATTTGTTTGTTAATAGTTTTATACTACTTAAGGACTTTGTAGATAACTTCTTACTGCTTTCTAACATCTAATCAAAGAAAATGCTACCTTTTTGTACTAGTAATATATTGAGTACTTTTTTTTTTATAATTTAGCTTGCAATGTGCCCTGGTGAAGGCTGAATACATACTTGAAAGTGATATCTGATTATGGTTTGGGGATGAATTTTTCCGTGTCAACAGGCCAGTGTGGTTGATAGTGCTGTGAATTGATATTACTGATTTTTGTTTGATTTGGTATTAATTGCTGCAGAAAGTTGTTAAAATCTTCAATCATGATTATGAATCGTCTTTTTTCTTAGTGTTGTCAGTTTTCCCTTCCCATCTGTTAAAGCTGCATAATTAAATGCTAAGTTTATCAAGTCATTTTGATAAAATGACCATTTATTTCAATCACAGAATATCTTTATTAGTCATAATACTGCTTTGTCTTGAGGTTGATTTTCTCTGACATTAAAAAAGTTCAGGTTTTTGAGACTTCTTATGTCATGGTATCATCTTGTCATTCTTTTAATCTTAAACAACATGTGTTTTTTTGTTTGTTTAAAGTAAGCCTCTGATTCATAGCATGTATCTGGTTGTTGCTTATGTCCCATCAAAAATGTTGCACTTCTAAATGAAACATTTTATGCATTTTTATTGTGGAAAAATCATGTAACCTTAGAATTAACATTTTAACTGTTTTGAGTGTGTAATTTTTAAATGTATTAACATTGATTTGCAACAGTATCCTACATCTCTTTATTCTGCAACTTTCATTCTTTATCCACTAGTGAGTAATTCTTCCTCCCCTCTTAATCCCATGAGTAGACTATGAGGCTTTACTCTGCTATGTTCACTCAAAGCATTCTTTTATGAAGAAAGCTAAATTAATACAAAGTTCACCCAGCAATTTCCTTCTTCCAAGGTTCAACTCACTTCTGATCTGTCTCCTTTTGTCACTCTTGAGTGATCGTACTTATTTCTCCTTAATTTTATTCAAAATGTATCATTATTTCCAGAATTAAGTGATAGACCCACTCTATCATTACAAAACCGGCATCTTTTCAGGCTTATTTTATTATATAATACAATCATGATTATTTGAAGCACTTCATAAGAGGAAAAAGTAGTCTTACGATGGTTGAATTTATAAATTTTTTTCTTTCTTTCCAGTGCAAAGTGTATCCATTCAACCATGCTGTTTTGCATTTTCACTACACTAGTTAGTTAGTTGCAAGAGATATTAAACCTGTCATTATAAAATAGGTATGTGTTCGATGATTTTTTGCTTGGAGGCTAACGTAAGTATTCTGATCATGTTTAGGCAAGACTAAGCTGTAGTGTTTGGTAAGTTAAGAGGACCATGCATGTTTCCATCTCACAGTGTGTTTACAAGGATGGGCCCCCCTGTAAGGGAATAACCTTCTGCGCCACTGTTGTAGGACTCGGCGATGGCACCCTTGACAGCTAACTGTAGTTGTCAACGCTCATGCTCACTTGTTGGAGAGACGGGGATGGAGTTGAACTACTTTCCTGACAGGAGGATTAACACAAGCCAATGACTTGGTGTGAAGAATTCACTCTCAGAGAGATTTGAAAAGGTCACTGTGGCCAAGGAACAGAAATTACCAAAATAGCAGAACTTAAAGTCTAGGCTGGACTTACTAAGAGTTGGCCAGACCTTACAGACATTATGAATTCTAAGTGTTTTGAGCTTTAGCTTAAGAATAATAGAGCATTGTAGAGAACTTTTGGACAAGAGAAGGGCATGATGAGCTTACTTTCTAGTCTAATTAGTACTTAGTTACAGTGCACAATAATTATATTCTTTGTATGGAATGGGAGCATGTACATAATACACCTGAATTCCATTTTTCATTCTCTTTCCTTTTCTTTCCTCTCTCCTCACTCTTTCTCTTCATAGATATATCTCCCTGTGTCCAATTGTTTTTTTTTCTTTTGCTCTTTATTTATAATTTTGGTTCCTCATGTCAGAGAAGATGTATTTTAACTTTTGTGTCTGACATGTTACCTAAAATTATGGTTTCAAGGTGCATTCACTTTTATAAATAACTCATTTATTTTTCTTTATGCCAGGGTGGTACTCCATTGTGAGTAAAGATTGCGTTTTCTTTATACTTTCATCTATTGGGGAACATATAGGCTGTTTCAAAGGTTTAACTATTATGAATCGTGTGACTATGAACATGAGTATACATGAATCACCATAATATGATATCTTTAAATATTTCAGGAAAGTACATAGGAAGGGAACAGCAGGGTCAAGGAGAATGGCTAGTTTTAGTTTTTTTGAGGAATCTTCATACTCATTTCCACAGTGGTAGTGATAGTTTACATTCTTACAGTGCACACAGATTCCTCACCAAATTTGTCATAATTTGCTTTCTTGATGGTGGCTACTCCTTGTGAATTGAAATGAAATCACAGTATTGTTTTAATTTGTATTTCTCTAATGGCAATGATAATGAATATTTTTGTCAGATATTTGTTAACCTCATTCTGCCACAGCAAGATGAGAGAGTATATAGACAGAGGAAGAAGGAGAGATTCCTTGGAAGCTTATTTTGGTAACAGCACATCTGAGAGTTGATGCTAACTTTGACTAGCTGGTGTTCATGCTGTAAAAAATGCAAAGATTTAAAGGACGATTATATAGTAAAAGTGTTGGGCCTTTATGGACGTGGCTCATGTGGGCAGACATGAGGAGAGAAATTTGTTTCCTCACCTGTGACCAGGGATCTTCATTTATTTCTTGGTGATATTTTTCTAAACACACAAAATAACATCTGACACACATGATTTCAAATTAATGAGTGAAAGGATAAATGCTACTTACGTAGTACAACTGAATGGGTGATATTCTGTTCACAAAGGTAAGAAACAGGGTCGTTAAACTTTTTGCTTTCATTTTGTTTTGGTTTTTATTTATTATTTATTATTATTATTTTTTGAGACAGGGTCTCGCTTTGTAGTTCAGGCTGGCTCTGAGCTCACTATGTAGCCCAGGCAAGCCTGGAACTCAGCAATCCTCCTGCCTCTGCCTCCCTTTATTTTTTTATTTTTGAGACAGGGTCTCGCTTTGTAGTTCAAGCTGTCCTTGAGCTCAGTATGTGGCCCAGGCTAGCCTCGAGCTCAGCAATCCTCCTGCCTCTGCCTCCCAAGTGCTGGGATGACAGACGTGCGCTGCCACATCTGGCTTGCTTTCTTTTTAAACTGTGATGCTTGGGGAGCGCTCAGAAACCCCAGTAGAAATGCCCATTGGGTGGTCAGTTTCAAGATTCTAGGGTTTTATCTTTGCAGCTTTGCAGCTGGCCATCTGCTGTCCTTGCTTTGCAGACAGTCAACTACGGACTGAAACCTCTGTGAAGTGTAAGCCAAATAAATTCCTTCCCTTTTTACTTCAGGCCTCAGGTATTTTGTCTCAGGAATGAAAGGAAAATGACAGAAATTTGGTACTAGGCAAGTGGGGTTGTTGCTATAACATTACCTGGCCAGGGGGCTCAACAGCCTTTGGAACTGGCTTGTGGGAGAGATAATAGTTAAGAAAAATTTGAAGATACTGGCTGGAACGCCTTAGGCTGTTGTGTGTGGGAGATTCTGCTCAGAGCTCAGAAAACCAGGAAACTTTTGAAGATCAGTCTAGGGAGATTTCTGCTAAAAGGAAGGGCTGTATTGGTCACTGGCCTCCAAATAATGTGCGTTATGGCTCTACAGTAAGTTTGTCTGCATTTTGTTCATATCTAGAGATTTGTCTGAGACTGAGGTTACTGGCAGTAGACTAATTCATCTTGCAGAAGAAATTTCAAGTCAATAAAGTATTGAGATCATGGCGTAGTTACTGTTAGGGGCATTTAGCCAGATCTGTGTTGAGAAAGAGACCAGAAGAAGGACTTAAAATGTTCTGAGTTTGGCCAGAATGAAACAACTAGTAAAGCTGTGGATTATAAAAGATAAAGGAGAGACATTTTGATTACCAAGAAGGAACAGGAAAATAGAGAAGATACCCTGACAGGATCACAGGAAGCAGAAGGACCTCACCCTTTGTAATATCAGAGTTGTAAAGGTGAAAGGTGTTTTATAGAGAAAACCCTATAGCATTATGTCCCAGAATAGTGGCAGTTTGGGGAAGTTGGTCCAAAATTGTAGCCTAGAAGAGTTGCTTCAAAATGGCAGCACTCAAGGGAAGTTATTTAAAATGGTGATGGCCAGGCATGGTGGCTCACACCTGTAATCCCAGCACTCAGGAGGCAGAGGCAGGAGGATTGCAGTGAGTTCAGGGCTTGCCTGGGCTATATAGTGAGCTCAAGGCCAGCCTGAACTACAAAGTGGAACCCTTTCTCAAAAACAACAACAACAAAATGGTGATGCCTTCGGGATATTGTTCCAAAATGGTAGTATAGGGAAGTTGTTCCAAAATCATGGTGGCCTAGAAAAGTTGTCCAAAATGTAGAATAGGGACATTGTTTAAATGGTGGTAGCCTAGGGAAGTTATTCCAAAATGGAAGCCTAGAAAAGTTGTTTCAAAATGGTGCCCAGGGAAGTCGTTCAAAAAGGCAGTGTCCTAGAGAAGTACTTCAAAAATGGTAGTCTAGGGAGGTGTTCCCAAATGCCAGTGGCCTAGAGAAGCTGTTCTAAAATGGCAACAGCTGAGGAAGTAGTTCCAAACGGTGGCAGCCTAGGGAAGTTGTTTAAAATGGTGACTTAGGGAAGTTGCTCCTTTGGATTTGGTTTATAGGCTCTGGACCTCTACAGCTAAGAGAGAGAGAGAGAAGGCTGGCTACCACTGCTCCAGCTGGCAACTGACATCGGTATCCTAAATACTAGTTTTAGGTGTATGCAGAATACAAGACCAGCAAGGCTTCCACCCAGAAGAAGGCCTGGGAGGCCAGACAATAATCCCCTGAGAAGGCGGTGTGTGAAGCTGAAGGTTCAGTGGACACCCCAGAGGTTTGGAGAAGCTAGGCAGAGGCAAACCACAAAGAGAAAGCAGAACTGAATGCAGAGAAAGCCATGGGGGTGGAGCCACTCAGGCTCTTTGGAGTTCACAACTCGCCAGGTTTCCAGGATACTGGAGGAGAAACTGAGGCATGTAATATTTACCCTGCTAGATTTTGGACTTGCCTTGGTCCCATTCCTTTGCGTCTCCTGTTTATAATGTTTGGAATAGAAAATATCTATCTTGTCACATGGAAGACTGGAAATGTTTGACCTTCTTTCTATTTGGACAGGGTCTCAGAGCTAAGAGTTTGCATTAAATCTCAGAAGAGACTTGGGACTTGGAATTTCAGCAAGGCTGAAATCATTAGGACTTTGACAACTCTTAGAGATGGACTAAATGCTTTTCTCCATAAGGGGCTATGCGTGAGTCTTTGGGCAGGTGAGGAACACAGTGTTATGGTTTGTGTTTGGATGCCTCCTAAAGCCTCTTCCAGATGAGGTGGGAATTTCTTTTTCAGAGGTAGTTGAATCTCGAATGTCTAGTGTTAGAGTTAAGGGATGTCTGATTACTAAACCACTACACAAGAGTTACCAGTTTGACATGGCCCTAATCCTGGTAGTCTGAATAAAATAAAGAGGACAGAAAAAAGCTGTCAAATTATCTTGTTACCTTTGCCGCCCTGTGTGTGGTTGTTGGCTATCTGTGTCCAGAGCCAGTTAACTGTGGACTGAAAATCTCTAACTTTAAGCCAGATAAACACCTTTCCTTTAAAAAAAAGTTATAGCCTTTAGAAGAAAGCTTATGATTAGTGTACCGGGAAGTATCTTCATTTGGTGAAAGTGAACTTCTGAGTAAAAACAAGACCACTAGAAGACAAGAAAGAATGCTCTAAACTAAGTTGCAAATTAACGCACTTTTTACACGTTGAACAAAGAAAACAACTCAAGGCCATAAGGAGGAGAGTATCATAGAGTTAGGAGCAAAGTGAGGAGGTTATTCCAAAGGCCAAAAAAATATTATTTTACAAAAAAAATATTGTTGATTGAAATGGAGCTCAACTGACAAATACATTTCGGTTGCAAAGATACCTGTAGGTTGAGTTATTGGTAAGTTATTGTCAGTACAAGTGAGACTTGTGTCTATTTTTTTCCTCCAATTCTCCCTCAGGCAGCATATTTTATTTTCCAGACTAGTGCTGAGCCCGAGAACATATCACCCAAAATATGACTATAAGAGACTAGAATATTCCACCCCACAAAACTCTTCTTTGTTAACACATTATTTCAGAATAATGTGAAATAAATTTAAGAACAGGAATAATTCAGGAAAGCTGCTCGTCTACAAATAAAATTTGCATTTATGAAGGAAATCTACACTAGCAAATATATCTAGAAGAGGCTGCTGTGAGACAACTTTTATTACTAGAGAGACTTTTTTGTCTGCATAGCCAGACGATGTTTATGCACCATGCATTTATTCCTTTTACGTTCCCATTACCTTATTTCTAACATCTCCCAGAAGACCCATAGCCTTAATCTTTTCTGTAGTTCGAGATCCTTTTACAAGCTTTCTTTGAGTCTCAGATTTTTGTGGGACCTCTGTTCATGTGTGTGTATGTGATTAGGAATTTTTTTCTCTTTTCAATGTGTCTATCTTGATTTCATACACAGCCCAGCCAAAAACTTCAGAGTATAAAGGGAAGCCACTCTTTCCCTGCCCTATAAACATGACAAAAATAAACACAAATGTTAAATCTCTGAAATATTCATTAACTATATGTTTTAGACACATTAACATTTTGTTTTAAATTCTTCTTTGGGAGAGACATACTTTGGAATTACAAAAATATTGAGACAGGGTCTCCCTGGCCCTGAGCTCACTATGTAGCTCAAATGAGCCTTGAACTCACAGCGATCTTCCTGCCTCTGCCTCCGGAGAGTTGGGATTCCAGGTGTGAACCACCATGCCCAGCACTGTGGAATGTGGTACTGATTGCTGGTGGGCGTGAGTCACCTCGCCCGGCATTGGTGTATGTGATTATTGGGCATTGAACTCTGGGACCTTGTTCTTGCTAGACAGATGTTGGAACCACTGAGCTAAATCTCCGGCCTAGGATCTCTTTTGTTTTTATACTAGCTGGGTTGGGTTTTGTTGGAACAGTTGCTGCGGTTGTGATCTAGTCTACGACCTGCCTGAAGTCACCCAAGTACCTACCCACCAGTGATCTAAGCAGGAGAAATGACCTCCACACACTCTAACATCAGGACATTTTGTTTGAGCTGCTCAGTAGAGTGGCCTCTCTCTTCTTTCTTCTCATGAATGTCCTTCTGCTCTTCTATCTAATTACCTCTTCAACACAGAAAACGTAAAGGTAGCACAAGCGGAAAAGCCAGGTTGGAAATTTCTTGGTGGTAAGGGATCAGAAGTTACTTTCATTTGGTTTTCTAAAATGATCGGGAGAAAGAAATTTTCACTGGTTAATGTAGTCATTCATGGATTTTAGTTCGCCAAGAGTGAAGGCTGCCTTTTCCATGGGGAGTGGTTAGGGAAAGCAGAGGAGACAGAGATTGAACACGATCAAGGTATGTGGATATCACTCTTTTATGTTGCTAAAATGCACTAATTAAAACCCCAAATGGTCACCTCTGTGAAGCTTTTAATCTCTTCTCTCAGATAATGTGGGTTCAACTTCCAGTTGATGTCTTTAGATACCGACCCAAAACACCGTCCCTCTGTCTTACCCTGAGTAACCTGAGAACTGCATGCACACATTGAGTCTGGGATGTAGCCATGATGGGCAGCATGGGAAGTATAAAAAGGAAAGAGGAAACATTAGTGTGTAGTTATGACTGAGAGTTCAATAATAAGGATGACTGATGGGCACTAGCTGTACCTCAAGAAGCTATATAAACTGTATATGAAGCCAAGCTTCTTTCGGAGAAAGGAAATTATTTGTGGTTCGAATCTCTTTTCCTGTTGGGCAAACATGTCCCTGATAAATTCTGAAATTCCTCACACTCTGACTTGAACTGACATGTACTCAAGTGGACTTTCTTGGCTCCCTGTTTCCAGGATTGGTAAGAAGGCCTCAGGAGGGAGGCAGGGGCTCTATGTTGGAGGCAGAGACAGTGCACTATCTACTTCCAAGTGGGGAAAATCAGCAGTCTAACAGTTGTGACTTGGCCAAGAGAAGATTTAAAATACAGGTAATTTGCTCTCTCCTCTAGTTTATCTTTTGTGTTTGTGTGCACAGTACAGAGCCTCATCATTGTGAAAGTATGATACCTTCACTTCTGTTTAGTCCATCGCCAAGTGTCCTTCTCCATGTTGGCCATCTATGTCCACCCAGAAGTAAATATTTAAAACATGATAACTACTCAGATAAATACAGGTGCTGGCTATGTCTTCCAATGATTAAGAATTAATCAATTATCTTCTTCTTCTTCCCATTCTAGATATCCTTCTTCCTCATCAGGTTGATCAGTGAGGTCCAAGTCCTTGTTGCTGATGGCGTCCATTAACTTTGAACACTAGGTAGGAAACCAACATGGCGGCCCAGCCACACCCCTCTCTGCCTACATGAAGCAACCGAGAACATCTTTCCTCATCGTTCTATGGACTAATTATGTCCTTATTGCATCAGCTCCTTTCTTTCTTGATTCACTAGCCTGAGGACTCTAAACAGAGCACGTGGCAAATGTAGTTTCAAGTTCATGAGACACATTCTGGTGGCTCCCGGAAGAAGTGTTCATCCTGCTGGGAACCAAGAACTCTAATTTAGCAGAGCCTAAAAATGAAGCAACCAGCAAGTAACATTATGTAATTGTGGCCCATTCTCATGCTGGGAGCCAATTGGGATACTTACCTAGACATGTTCATATCAACCTTCCTCCAAATAAAGAGCGAGAAAAAGGTTTCACTGCCCAGTGGTTAACTTCTAGTTGAATATACTTTAACTGCTTTCCTTTTCTTTTAATCCAAATAAACCCAGCTGTACCTTTGTTTCTCAAAGAAGGGAAAAGTAGGACTAGATGAATACACACAGGTCATGTGTATGTGTATCCATGCACACTTATTGATATAATAATCCAAATATCCTATCTAAGAGAATCTGATACACTACCTACTGGTATCCAATTCTTCTTATGCTCATAATTCCAACTTAAAATGTCCTTCCCTTTCGTTCCCCCCCCCCTTTCCATACTCTGACAGCACTGTGTTGTGAAACCATGATCTAAAATTATGATCCACCCCTGCTCTTTAAGGAATTTTCCAGCACACATCTGTGCGCTCAGCTTAAGACAAGCGGTGGTGGTTTTTGTTGGTGTGGGGTGTGTGGGATTTCGAGGTGAAGTCCTTATTTGCAACACTGAGAGCTCACTGAGCTCATTCCCATGCTAGGGCGGTTTCCTCCCAGGAGTCAGTGTCAGCGAGGGGCTCCAGGCAGAGCTGCTGCCCTCTCAGAACCTGTGAATTTAGTTTGCTGCAGGGCTGGACTCCCTGCTCCTCTATGCCAGCGAGCACTTAGAGTAGGTATATTAGCTAAGCCAGCTTTAGAAGATTAAAAGAAATGACTTGCTGGGAAAGGTTAAACATGGTTCGGTGTACATTAAAATGCTTCACCCAAACCAATTATAGACATTTTTTGAGAACCTACACTGTGCGGGGAACTGGATATTCCTTCCCTACAAATGCTATTGAGATATATTGTGAATCAGGAAATGTGCTGAAAATAGGCAGAAAAATACAAGTTATGCATGCATACATATCTGTACATATGAAATTAAGGATAATAGGCAATTTTAACAGTCATAATAACTGCCAGTGATAGAATGGGGCAATTAGGTTCAAGTACCAGTGAAGATTTCAGATAATATAATGGATCAAAAACCTTTTTAAATTTTAAAACACTCTAAATACGCAACATGAGATCAGTAAGGAATCCTTGGATGAGAGCTGTGGTGACACTTTCATTTGGCATCATTATCTTTCCCTGTCTCTGTTCTGTTTCCCGTAGTGAGCTTTTCTTTCAGGGCTCACTGAAAGTAAAGCTCAGGACTGCACCATTATGGTCTGACCAGAGAATTTAGGAAGGTCAGCTTCCTTTTGAGGAAAGCAGTTTGACCAGCTAGCCACCTGGAGTTCATAGCAAGATACCTCCTGTGGAGTTGAACATCACAGCATTACCCTTTGCTTTTGGAGGGGGAAAAAAAGAAGTGCAAGAATATGAAACAAATTGCCGTGGTTGAACTGGAGAAAGTACCAGAACTCTACTCACTCTGCTCTCTGTCAGCTACACCACTTCTCTGCATAAACTCTGCCATGCCTAGTCGGAAGCACTGGGCTTCATTCGCTAAGATCAACTGCACTTTTTCTCCTTTAAAGTGTGAGACTAACAACATCCACATGACCCTACATATTAGTCAGTTGTACAATCCACAGTGTAACCAACTGGCAGTGGCAGGTTTCGCAGTTTCCAGAACGTTCTTCACACAGCACCCTCTACCTACCTAACCCCCCAGCTCTTCAGTTTCCCTAGAGAAAACACTCCATGTGGCTAACCTCAGCTTTCTGCTGTGAAATCTACGAGGCGTGTGTTTTTAGCCCAAGAAATCTCTCTGAGTTGAGCTTAACCTTCACCGTAAGATTCTGTAGTCTTAGATACCAGGCCTGGCTCTCAAAAATCCTGTCAGCTTTTCCTCTGGGGTCTCATAGCAACTTCTACTGTGCACAGCCAGTATATGGGCTAGGTCTGCCCAGCTCAAAGAAAATACTTAACTAAAATACTTAACTAAAAATTTTCCACAAACTGTACCATTTCTAGGTGAGAGATTTAAAAACTCATGACAGAGAAGAAAAACTTAGCTCAATTTCTTACCTGCACATCCAAAAATTATAGTACTCTGTAATTAGGGGAACATATGGGGAATACTTATAAAACTGAAAAATATCTAAAATCGGTTACATCTACTAGAATTGGTAAATGATGACAACCAAAAAGAATCCAGGACAAGAAAACACAGCATATTTGTCTCTGTTTCTGGTATAAAATTCATGTGGAATACAGTTTGAAAAAAAAAAATTTATCTAGCTCCATCTAGTGGTGCATTCCTGAAATATTATTCTTAGCAGCCTTTATTTGCTTTTATTCCCCTTTCCTCTCATTTCTACCTTCCTTCCCTTAAAACAAATAAACAAACAAACAAAAAATCTTAAACTTGGATCTTGTGGAAAGCCCTCAGTAAAAATTATCTGAAATCTAAGCACAATTTCTTTGTAACTAGATACTCCTAGCATAAGAACAGCTATCTCAGGGGCTTGCTATAGAAGCAAAGCAATTATAGAAATTGTTCGCTTGAAAATAACATTCAAGATACCGTCTCCATGTATACGGACAACTTTTTGAGTATGAGAAAGTTTTGTCACAACAGGAAAAAAAAAATTGAAATCTAAATGTTATTATGGGGATTTAACCAGGACCCAAGGACGACAGCTTTCCCACGAAGTCTGGAAAGTCTTAAGAACTCTGAGCGCAGTGTCAGAAGTGAGGGGAGAGGGCGGAGTCTTGGGACCTAAGACCTGCGCAGGAGTAGATTTCGGCCAAAGATCATGCCCTGGGGCGGCGCAGGGGAAGCGAGCAGAGGATAGCGATGCCGGGGTTATTCCCGCGATGCCGTCCTGAGAGTCTGGTGGCTGAGTCAGGGCGAAGCATCCGGAGTGAGAAGCTGATGCTGCGGGCCTCGCGTCCGTGGGCCTGCGGGATTTTCCACAGGAGAGGAAACCACACTCCCTTCCCACGGTGGCGCCTCCCGGAAGCCGCCACGATCTGGGTTGTCTCCACCAGAAAGAGAAGGGTTGACGTTTAGGGATATGAGTCTGCTGGGTCATTCAGTCTGCGAAAATAAGCAAGTGGGAAGGAGTTAAACTAAATTTTTTGAGTCAGTACAACACTAGGGCTGGAACCTGGTACAGAGTATTATGAAGG
>PVIC010035571.1:0-18972 GCA_004025085.1 Thryonomys swinderianus | reverse complement strand
CCAGGCAAGCCGCCGCGAACTCAGCAATCCTCCTGTCTCTGCCTCCTGAGTGCTGGGATTACAGGCGTGAGCCCACATCCGGCATTGTGGTATGTGGTGTTGATTGTTGGTGGGCGTGTCTCCACGCCCAGCATTATATGCGGTTACCGGGGATCACACTCAGGTCCTTGTGCTTGCGAGGCAGGCGCCGGAACCACTGAGCTAACCCTCCGGCCCTCTATCGCTGTTTTATTAATGAAGTTAAATTAGAGTCACCTGGCAGTGAGACATAGGTATTATGGCCCTGTTATTAACATGTAAAGTTCGGTATAAGATGAAGGTGGAGCAGATGTCCCCTCCCCCATCCCATGATTTTTAGATAACATCACTCAACGTCTTAGACTTTGAGCTACTCCTGGGAAAGTTGAAGCAGAGAGAGTTTGGAATCCAGGACTCCAGACACAGCTGTGGGTAGGGTGTGATACTGAACATAGCAGAAAAGGTAGGAGCTTGTACATTCTCTGATGAAGTCATGAAGCCTCATTCCAGTCTGGAGCTCCTTGAAGGCTGTCAGGTTCCATCTCTAGTGACCGCCTCTCAGCTGTAGCCTTCTTGAGCTACATGGGAAGAAGCAGAGAACCCCTGATAACCTGTCTTACCACTTCCACTGCCCTACCAACTCCTACTTGTCTCTGCACTTTGGTTCTCCATACCACAGGTGACAGCCAAATGACCAACACGACTGAGGATGAGAATGACACAGTGGAGGAGCATTTCACCCCAAAACTGAACTCCTACCCTACCGCAGAGGCCAGTTAACAAACAGCCACTGGAGACGGATTCAGAAAGCATGAAAGCTAAATATATGTATCCTGATGTGTTTACTATGACTTGAATATGGTTTCCAAAAGTTCATGTGTTAGAAACTTAATCTCCAAATTCTCATGTAATGATATTTGGAGCTGGGGCCTTGGTAAGTAATTAATATTATATGAGGTCATGACCATGATGCACCTTCAATGGTATCAACGGTTTTCTCGCAGAGAAAAGAAGACACCTGAGCCAACACGCCCACCCTGACCTGCACATGACGCTGTCTGCTATGTTACACTGTGCTGATAACCTCCTCCTCAGCTGTTAAGCCTCCAGCTTTCAAAACTTTGGGCCAAATAAATTTAATCTTTAAAAATAAAGTGCCCAATCTTGAGGATTTCATTACAGCAAAAGAAAATGAACCAAGATGGGTTCAAATACACTAGCAGAAAATTTGCATACATCTGTACAGTACTTGGGCACCAGCTGGTAGCAGATAACTAGAAGACAAAGCAAATAAAGGGAATCAGGAAAAAGAGACATAGTTAATAATGAAATGTGTGGTTCATCTATAAATAATGGCATATGATGAAAAAGGTAAGTAAGAAATAAATAAACAAAGCATGATGAATCTACATTTGGAAGGATAGTAGAAGGGCAGTCCCTATCTGGTGAGGAAAGGGGCAATTGCAGAAGACATTAAAATGCTCATTTTTTGATCCCTGGTATCCCCAAAAAACCCTCCCCCAAATAAAAAACTTCTCATTACCCACAGTGAAGATTCAGAGACAGCATCTAAAAACTGAAAACATTATAAGTAAGACTAATCGTGTTCTTCAAAAAGGTGGTGGCAAAAAGCCCTTCGAAGGGTGTAAAAGCCCTTCAAAGAACTGAAAGGTGTTGTCTCTTGGGAAGTACAATTAGAGATCTTGAAAGGCAGAAGATCATTCTTTTGAGTTCAGTTTTAAGTTGTTTAAGCCATATAAAATTACTCTGTTTTCAAATAAACAAGCAAGAAAACAAATACGTAACATGTAAGAGTTTTCCCAGTAAAAAATGACATATTTTGATAATTTTAAGAGACGTGCCTAAAGAGGTACTCTGCAATCACTTACTTAAATCTTTAGCAGCTTGAAGTGTCACTTAAACCATAGTATATTGTAATTTAAAAGTTGAGAATCCAGATATCCTTATATCTCTTTCTTAAAAAGACTTGACTTGGGGGCCGGTGGGTTAGCTCAGTGGTTCCAGCGCCTGCCTCGCAAGCGCAAGGTCCTGAGTTTGATCCCTGGTAACCGCATATAATGCTGGGCGTGGAGACACGCCCACCAACAATCAACACCGCATACCACAATGCCGGATGTGGTGGCTCACGCCTGTAATCCCAGCACTCGGGAGGCAGAGACAGGAAGATTGCTGAGTTCGCGGCGGCTTGCCTGGGCACCGTAGTGAGCGCGGGGCCAGCCTGAACTACAAAGGCGAGACCCTGTCTCAAAAAGCAAAAAAAAAAAAAAAAAGACTTGACTTGGTACAAATGTGTCACTTGTTGAAAACCAAGTCTATCAACTGATTATTTTCTTTTCGATTTTCTTGTCAGAGGCATCAGTAATACATCATTTAAAATCATATATACAGATTGTAGCAAACACGAGCAAATATGGAACATCAACTCTAATTGAGCAGATTAGAAACTTATCTGCCATTACATCCTTAATTGGGACACGGGGCTTTCTGGTCTAGGCTTTGACATCTTGATATAAACATATTGTCAGAATAGAACATGGCAAATAGCTTTTAGTAAGAAAACTCAATTTCTCAGTGTACATTTAATCCAAGTATTACTAACTCTCTTAAGAACAAGCAGGCATTTTCCACTGCCATTCTGGATAGCTTACCATTGAGGATTAATGCTCTGTAATTTAGGTGAAGTCAAATGTTCCCAAAGCATCAAGATGAAGAACGTAGCTGCATCACCAACAAGCTGGATATTTGTAGCTAAACGCAAGCAAGCGATATTGCCTCACACTATGACATGAAACATTATTATTGATCCAGTTGCATGCCACTTAACAACTGGAGTGTATCCTGGGAAGTGTGCTGTTAGGCAGTTTCATCACTGTGCAAACACCATCGAGCACAGTACCCAAATCTGGATGGTCCAGGTCATGCACCGGACAACGGCCTCTTGATGCCATCGACAGACTCAGAAGACATGAGATATAGGAAGCTGCTGCTGGAGTAATGTGGCATATTGTTTTGAAATAAACTGATTTTGATAACTACAAGGAGTATACTGTAAAATGACAGTAAGAACTATGATGTAGTAAACACATAAACCAGTAACACGGTTGTTTACTAATACTATTATCAAATGTTATATGCTATGCATGATCGTATGTGCTATAATTTCAAGTTACTGGCAGTGTAATAGGTTTGTTTATGCCAATATCACCACAAATATGTGAGTAGTGAGCTGTGGCTATAACATCTGGAGGCAGTAGGAATTTTTAGACCCACTGTTACATACGGGACTACCATTATATATGGGACGTATATCCATCAATGACTAAAAAACTTGTTTTGTAGTTCATGACTCCTTTCTTTCAAAAAAAAAACTTAGGGATATTTACAAAGCTGCTGAATGTCGTGAGGTCAAATGTAGAACATATTTACCCATTAAAATGCTCATGCAGCTCGTGTTTTAGCCTGTAGCAACATTGGATCTTATCAGCTAACTATCTTCCTGAATGGGCCATTAATTATGTCCTTTTTTTCTTTCAAATTCCCTCTTTACATGGTCCATATAACCATGAAGGTTTCCAGAGGCTTATTATCACTATCTAAATATGTCATAGCAAAAGTAACTATTTATCATTTCTTATTCTTGGTCAGCCAAGTTTAATTATGCTGATGTGGAGAATAAAGATACCAGTGGCTTTTTCACCTGGTTGGCAACTTCAGAACTTGTTACCACTTTTTTTTTCCTCACTTGGTAGTTGAATTAAATCTGTGAGAAGTGAAAAACAGTCTTCTTTCAAAATGGGACTGAAAAAGCTTTGTTCTCATGCTCCAGCACCTTTTCCTTCCTTTTTCAGTGATTTCAGGCCCTCTGTAACCCCTGCTGATACTTTGAGACTGAAGGGGCAGAAAATTATTCCTTGGGAGACCTACTCACAGGAGTCCCACTGCGGAGTCACTTCATATGCAGAAATAAACAAAAGAGCCTGCTCGGCCAAGCTCTGCCAAGCTGGGAACTGGTGGGACTCAGACAACACTGGTGTGTCCAGGGCTTGGTGTCCGTTGAAATGACATAGGAAGCCCAGGAGGAAGGGTGATGCAGGGTACTCAGAGACAGGGAGGTGTGGAGGAAGAGTGGTGGAAAGTTCCCTGTATGTGTACTTGAATACTTGGGATGTAGAGGAGGACTGGAGCCCCTTGGTTTATCTGTCTTTAGAAGGCAAAAGCAGGTCTTACAGATGAGTCTGTACTCAAAGGACAGGTAAGGCAACTGAGGTCATCGTTTCTGGGATCAGAAACCATGGACTGGAAGTGATTCCTATTGTTACTGCTGCTTCTTAGCTACATTGACTTCCATCTTGTATAAACTACTGAAGCTGTGTGTGGGTTCCTGCTTTCTCACCTACAAATGGAGTGATATCTGTGGTCACCTTACAGGATTGCTCAGATTGTAGCACTCAGGAAACAGAGAGGCAATGGGGAAGAGGGGAGGGGAAAAGACGCTCTTCCAGGTCACACTGCCCATGATATGCTAATAGCAAGTTAGCGATAGCCCCCCAAAATTCAATCATCTCCCAGAAGCCCTGTGTATGAGCACACGAAGCCGTTGGGGGAAATTCTTGATCTAAAACACAGCAGCTGGGGGTCTATGGAATGGTCAAAACACGAATGGTAGAGTTTTCTCTTCTGTACCTTTTAGAGTAGAACCTGCTGGTATCCTTTGGATAATAAAAAACTCTGCATTTGGGGAATGAAATCCATATTTGGGAGACAACAAAAACAAAAACTGAGCAAATTTCACAGGAAGGAACTGTGTGTCTCTTGATGCCAGGAGGCCCAAGGTGCAAAGTACAAATATATTCTGAGACAGCCAGCTCACAGGCACAAACCCACACTGTCTGTTCTGTCTCTCACGCACCCCAGCTGCTGGCAGATGGGGAGACGCTCCACGGCAGAGCACCAGGCCAACTGTGGGCGGGGCCCTTGGCCTCCAACCCAAAGCCTGGCCACACAGCGCCTGGATCCAAATGCAGTAAATGCTCAGATACATTAAAACACCCACGATGTAATGGGACAGGCCTGATATATCTATTTTACAAATCACAAAATCAGTGTGGCAACCCTAAAGATTTTTTTAAAAAAGCATCATGTAAAATGCCACCACTCATATGCAATGTTTATAATTTATCTTTATTCTTATTCTTTCCCACATATTTGTACTTTTTCCATAGTTGTGATACTGTATTTTTCACTTAACATCATAGAAATTCCCTAAGATGCAACTATGCCTTATCATTTAAAGATCAAAAAAAACCCCACTACCCAATATTATCTCACAACGTATGTTAAGCTACAAATCCCTTATAATTGAATATTCAAATTAATACCTGTTTTTCATTATGATAATATATATAGTTTTAGGTCTTTCTTATTTTTATTTTATTTTATTTATTTTTTTTGAGACAGGGTCTCGCTTTGTAGTTCAGGCTGACCCTGAGCTCACTATGTAGTCCAGGGAAGCCTCCAACTCAGTAATCCTTCTGCCTCTGCCCCTGAGCGCTGGGATTACAGGCCCGGCACTGTGGTGTGTGGTACTGATTGCTGGTGGGTGTGAGTCTCCACGCCCAGCATTGTATGTGGTTACCGGGGATCGAACTCAGGACCTTGCGCTTGTGAGGCAGACGCTAGAACCACTGAGCTAACCCTCCGGCCCTCTTATTTTTATTTTTAAATCACTTGTATGTGTAAGGTTGTTGTGGTAAAGGGTGTGAAAGTTTTTAAGATGATTTGATTTTACTTATGTTTCAAGCAATGCTTTTTCAACCATAGAAGACTGGCCACATACATTTATTTCTTCTTCCTTCTAAGATCCCACTAAAATGGCTGAATGTAAAAGAGGACAGGGTGTGCTGGGAAGGCCTAATGGGGAGAATGTGTACAGTGAGGCAAGCCACACTTTGCTGTGGGACAGCGAAGTGAACCTTTGAAAGTTCATGCGGAGAAAGAGGCCAGTTTAGGCCAGCTCCAGCCAGCCCACCCAGGCTCCAGACATGCACAAAAACTATTGTTTTTTCTATACTTTTCTGCCCAGCCCAAGGGCATTCAAATACCACCAAGGGTACCTCTGTCAGTATTCTTTGCAATAAAAGATTCACCCCGACAAATCTGAAATTGCTGTTGCTTCACTCATAGTTATACTGTATGCAGATTATCTTCAATGCATTGTCAGATTACATCCATACAAACCAATTGCAAGTTAAAATGTTTGATATTCCTACCCCGCTGAGCACTATAGCTTAGCAACACAGCCCCCTACCAAGGGCCAGTTATCACTACCACCACCCTCTGTCATCCCAGGGATTCCTGGGAGATGTGACCATCTGCCACTGCCCAAAATCATGACAAAAAGTATACTGCATTTGGTAGCCCAGCATAAAATAAAAATTGACAATTTATCAATTGAAACTCATTGTACAATTTCGGCTGAATTTGTATCACTTTTGTATTATTGTAACATCAAACCATCATAAATCAGGGACTATATAAAGATGTGGCTCTGCACCAATAGTTCACTAAAATAGAAAAGGAACAAATAGTAAAGATCATAGGAAACAATGAAAATGAGAAAAATAAGTGATTATGAATCACAACAAATATATAACATGTACCAAGGGGGAAAAAGATAGAAGTACTGCTCTGCCACTTCTAAATATACCACAACCTACTTAATCTTTCCTCAGTGTTGATTGAATGTTCACAATCTTTCCTTCTATTGCAAATAATGCTTTAATGATTACCTTGTAAGTGCTGCTGTGTTCAGGATGTTATCTTCTCACCTCTTTTCCCTTGAAGTACCATGAAACCTAGCTGGCTTCCCTCTCTGACATCCTTATTTCTGAAGACTAACGGGCACAGAAGAATTTGGAGAGGGCTCCGTCGCCCCCACCCCCCAGTTTTAACCAGTAGATCACATCTGCTTTGTCCAGTCACATTTCTGCCCACTCTTCAGCAAACAGTATAAAAATACTCATATTTCTTTTAGTTTTCAATTCCAAAAGATCTTGTGTCATTAAACTGTTTTGTGCTTTTCTCTGGTTAATCTGTTTTTATCTTGCTATAGGGCCCTGGCCAGGTGTCCTCTCCTTTGGGACAAATTTCCTGAGGTAGGTTTCTACAGTGGGATTGCTGGGTCAGGGTGTTTGAAAGGATTTTAAGTTTCTTATACTCTGTCAAGGAATTTTTCAGAAGGCTTCCCCAGATCTCACTCCTGTATCTTGCTTGAGGGGGCAGTTTTTCCATGATTGTCCCAGCATCATGAAAACTCTGTAAATCCAGTGTTCTCCATCATAGTTTTCCAGAGCTTTTAATTTTAACCCACACCCAAACAGTCTATCTCTTTTGTTCCTTCCCAAAATGTGTTTTCCCAGGAAAATACCAATCCCTAAATTAGCTAATTAGCTAGGTATGTGCCAGCACTATAGTTGCTGGTCAACGACTCACACCTTTCTGAATTTTCACTCAGATGGTGATATCTTGCTTTTGTTTGCTGTTGTGTTTGTACCATGATACATGTTGCCTGAGTGTTTAATAAATCAATTGGTGAAACAATTTCTATTGGAACTATAGTTCTGAAGCTTTATATTGCCTGAAACTATTCGGTTTCTTAGGTAAATAAATGTGAGTATTTCAGATCATATTTTCTCCTAAGCACTTTGGCTACAATAAGAGTAAATTGCTGCCAGGTTTTTTTTTTCTTTTCTAGGAACAGGGATCAAAAAATTCTTTTGGAGAGGTGAAGTTTTCAGACAGCTCTATCTAGTGGCATCAATTACCTATGCATACATCTATCTTCTGTTGCTGAGATACTTTGCTCACGATGAAACTTGCAATTTAGCTTCTTGCAGAAATGTCAAAACAGAGCAAATGTGCTGGCTGGGGGAGAGAGGACATGAGAGACTAATGCTTCTAGAACTAATGTTTCTCATGGTACATGAATCAATTGACAAAATGTTAATTCAGCTTTCTGAATTCAATTTTGGAATAATGAGGAAATTTGACTGGTGATCTGCAAAGATTGGAGATGAATGTTGGACTTTGATGATGCTATTGGTCAGCCTTTGTGTAGCTAATACAAAATATCTGACATTTGCAATTTAAAGGATTTTTTGACTCATGATTTCAGAGGTTTAAGTTCATGGTCATCTAGGTAGAAGGCAGAAACATCATAGTGAAAGTACATTGTAGAGAAAATCTGCTCATTTCTGGGAGGCTATGAAGCATGGTATGAGAAAGAATACCAGCAAGAGACATATGCTCTGTTATGGTTTATATTGGAATGCTCACCCAAAGTCTTGAATACTAAGTACATAGATACTAGTAGAAAAGGTACTCACTTGTAGTTAGTCATTTGCATTTCTTATATTCCTACTCTCTAAAGTGGATTTTGTTTGTATCTGTAATCAGTCTAATTAACATTCAGGTTTAATCATTTTAAATAGAGTTTGTTTGTAGAAAGATTTTCGTGGTCAGTGAAAGTGTGCCACCCTCTCTTTGTGAATAGTTCACCGTTTCTTCCATCCCTCCTCTCATAGTTAAAAAGTTCACCCTGATGTCAGTGTAGTCTCTAGCACTGTGGTATCATCCTCACTGGGTTTTTATTTTGGTATCTGCAATCAACTTTAATAAATTCATTTTCAAACCTCTCGGTCTCTATGTGTCCTTCCTGGGACTCAAGGGAGAACTAGACTAACAGATATCTGCAAATGGAATCATAATACGTTTATGCACTAAACATCTCTGACTCCATATGAGAAGTGGATAAAGTCCAGAGTTCTATCGGGGAATAAAAACCCTCTCCCCACTTGCCACAGTTCCCCGGAATGTAGCTTTGGTGGCAGTCAGATTGAGGCACCTGAATCTCTCCACGATAGCTTGCTGCTCTAGAATACAGAGGCGTCTTGGCAGCCCCTGTTACTTTTCCTGAAATACATTTTCCTTACCCTTTGAAAGTTCTGTTTGCATTCTTCAAAACTGAGATGATCCATTATATCAACAAACACATTTTCTTGCTCCTTCCTTTGGGTTTTCACAGTTCCTTAAACAAGCCTATTCAGTAACAATTACCTCCAGTATTGTAAATAAGTGTTTTTACTCGTTCATCTTTTGCTAGGCTGTGAACTTTTTGAGAGCGGAGAGCTGTCATTCATCTCTGGAGAGCCAGTGCTGAACACAGTGTCTGGCTCATCATAGATCCTTAATTCATGTTTATTGAATTTATTAATTAAGCCATAACCAAGGCATCACCATCCATTTAATTGCAAATGAAATCTCACAGCTGAAATTAATAGCTTCATTCCTATCAACCTGGCTGATAAACTGATGACAAATGTTGAATGTCTCACACAATGCCAGCCAATGTAGACCAAAGCAAAGAATCCAAGGGCATTAGTCCTGCCCTTGAAAAACTTACCATACAGGGAGCAAGAGCAGGTTTTCGTTCATAAAACAGAGGACAAAATGAAGGATGTTTGAAAGCCCTGTGAGTTACAAACTTACACTGTGCACTTAAGGCCAGAATACTCAAGAACTGATTGATCTTCTCCCTTGATTTCTACCATTCCTCAGAGGTAGAAAGCGATGTGACTGGAATCCAGTGTGGGACAAAGGAGACGTGTTTGAAAAGGATCCCACATGACATTAGATCAACGATACTACATCCAAAAATTTGGTTTGGGGATTAGTGAAGAAGAAAGTTGGGAGAAAGGTATTCTAAAAGGGAGAAATGAAGCAGGAAAATGCTAGTTATTAAGCATAAGAGACATGTTCAGTCTGAATCAAATAGTCATCACAATAACTTGAAGAACTATGTTGTGCTAGTCAGAGAGCTACAATAAAAATAATTCTGATCTCATTTGCTTTACCACTTACACAATCTTTATGTCTCCCTAAAATTGTCCCTTGTTTCTTAGAAGTATATTTGGTGGACTGAGGACTTAGAAGCTGAGTCTCCCTTGATCTGCAGACCCTACTGTAAGCTATAGCAGAATCTTCCTAGAGAGGAGACTCTTGCAAAGCTGCCAAAGGAAACTGAGCTTCCCTCTGACATAGCTCATTTATATACTGTGCTTGTGGATTGATTCTTGAAAAAGTTAAACACCATGGTTTATTTCTTCCCAGCACCTGAAACAAAATGAGAGCTCAGTGTGTGTTTGCTCTATGACTAATTAAATGCATGGGTGGAGTAGCGTGGTTGGCAATGCAGCTGGTCGTTCTTGTTGACTCTATCAAATATCTCACTCTCCACCTAAGTTCCCAACATTTCCACAGCGATTCTCAACATTACAAACCATCTCAGAGACTCTCCCACCAAATGCCCCAGGATAAGGTTGCCCAGCAATCAGCTGGACCCACCACCCTTCCTTCAAGATTGGAGTCACTAAAGGCCAGATAATAAAGGCACCAAAGCTTTGAGCCTGGCACAGTGTGCCTACTTGAGTGCAGAAACACACATGACCAAACAGTCCCAAGGTCTGCTGATAAGACAGGCTTTCTGAGCAATGGCCCTTCAAAGCAACAAATCAAGACAGACAGCCTGCCAAAAACATGCCAGCCCAGCACACGCAGAATCCCTTACTGCTGAGAAACAGTTCCCCAGCCTATCCATCACTGAAACAACTCAAATTAGACAGCCAGAGCATCAAGAAAGCAGACTCTGTCTTCATGGATGTAGGAAAGTGCCCTGAATTTGTGGGCAACCTTGCCCCAAGTAACCTTCTTCCTAACATCTCAATAAGGCTTAGGAATAAATACCTTCTTCGTCTGCCTGTCAGATTTCTATTCTAGGCTTCATTTCAGATACCACTTCCTCTACAATGCCTTCACTCATCTCAGAGTGATATTTTGTTATGTTATTGGTAGATTTTGATGCTGTTTTGAGCACGGGTCTTAGAAATATTCAGATTGTGCTTTTTAAATTAACCATTTCTTCCCCCAAAGAGAGATACACAAGAATCCGTGTGGGCAACAAAGAATATCTTTGCACCCAGTATTCCAATCCAGAGTCTCTAAAAGAGCAGAATTGAACAATAAAACTTAGCTTGAAACCCAAATTGAGTTTCTATTTGCTAAATCCAGATGATAAAATCTGGGTGTTTAGTTCCTTCCTCCCATCACAGTAATGACAAACTCATTCAGGCAGATGTGCAGGAAGGAGGAAAGACTGCCAGGCCAATTCAGAGGAAATAGTGCCTGAGTTTGTTTATTAATCATATGCCATGATGTAGGTGTTCTCTTAGGCTCCTGTTGCTATTGTAACAGAACATCACAGAATGGTGTTCATAACTAGATTCATAAACTAAATTTTATTTTTCATAGTTCTCAAGGCTGAGAAGTTCAAAATCAAAGCAGGATAGGTGTTTGTGAGGGATGCACTCTGCTACTGAGATGACCCCTTGTCGTTGCATTCTTCTAAAGGGAGGAATGCTGTGTCTGTAAGTGACAAAAGCAGTAGATGGGTAAGAGAGAAGAAGAGGGGATAAACTTGTTCTCTTATAATAATAATATTTCCATCCATTATAGTGGAGTCCTGGAAGCCTAATCACAATTGAAAGGTCTCACCTCTTAAGACGCTACAACTTCAACTAAAGTTGAAGAGACATTCATTCCATAGTAGGTTGGTTAGAGAGGTGAAAGACTGATGAATTGATCTTTGATTATTCTTTGAAAATTGAGCCTTTCTGTTCCTACATAAATGTGGCTCAATGAGTGGTCTAGATTCTGATCAATCATATTAACCAAGAGAAAAAGAGCTATCCTTTTAAACTGACCACACATCCATGGAATCAGTTTTGGTTCTTTTTTTTTTTTTAGTTCAAAGTGTCCTTGAACTCACTATGTAGCCCAGTCTGGCCATGAACTTGGAGCGATTCTCTTGCCTCAGCCTCTCAATTGCTGAGTTTACAGGTGTGTGTCACAACACCTGGTTTAGAACTAGGTTTTTAAAGTGACTCTTCCATCCTCAACATTCATGTTCTCATTTGGAACTCAGGAGAAAAGCTCTATTTTCAGGTACAGTTAATCAATGCCATGTACTTACTTACAAGCAGGCAATATTAGCAAGAGAAGAGAAGTAAATATTCCATTTTAAAGAACCCAAATTATCCAACTCCTCCTGTGATGGACTTTGTACCACAGAACCAGAACCTGCTACCTGAGGACTGACACAGGGCAAATGTTCAGGATTGGGAAGTCTGTGCTTTCTCTGGGACAGAGCTGAGCCACTAGTGGGGGGAGAAGTATACATTGTAAAAATAAATAAAATGAGTTTGGGAAAAATCAGATAGGATGGAACCCTAACGTTGTTTTCCGGTGAAGTCTCTAGGAGGCCCCATAGACAAGACTAAGAAACTGATCTCTAGACTCTTGATTTCATGGCGATCTGACTGTGAGATGATTTCCTTCCTGTACCTACAGAATTCCCTGATCACAGTGTATGCTCTTGGGAACTCTGGCCCTCTCCTACTACTATCCAGCTTGTTTATTCTTAATTATCAACCCAGATTTCAACTGTGGCATTTTAGACCTAAGCTAATCTCTGGGATGGTCTTGCTCCTAGTGTTTGGCTCAGGTTGTCAACTCTACCCTCAGCTGTCTCAAAAGGAGAGGAATTTTTAGAATAAGGCAGTACATTTACACACTAAAACACATGGTGTGGAAGAAAGGCCTCTCTTCTTTCTGGGAACAGGCAAATTTTTAATTTTTTGCCCTCTGACATTAAATGTGGACATGTGACTGCCTTTTATCTTGGAGATATGAGACAATTAGCCTTTTACTGTGGAAGCATATCATTCCCTATGGTCAACTTTCCATTTCTTCTCCTGTAACAGAAAACTTCTGGATATGGTCTATCTCTGCAATGGTTAATATTAATTGGAAGGAAAATGATTGGATTAAGAGACACATGGAGGGATGACCGAATCACTGAGACACAATACTCATCTGGGGATTAATTCGCTAGTGTTCATAGCTGAAGGATTAATTCGCTAGTGCTCATAGCTGAATGTGCTGTTGTAAGGTAGGGCCCAGAAGGCAGCAGGTTAATATACTTCTGCTATGATGTTTGCTGCCTTGGAACCAGCTAACTATGCACTTAATCTCTGAAACTGTGAGCCAAATAATCCTCTCTGGGTGTTTGGTAATTTTGTTTGAACAATGAGAAATCTGACCAGTAAAGAAAATTGTTGCTGAGAGTGGTCCAAGTGTGACTATATTTGACCTTGTGATCCATAAGCTTTTAGAACTAGTTTTCAGGAAGTTTGGAAAGATTTGGAGCTAGAGAATGTCTAGTACACTGTGGACAGATCCTGATGTGTGATCCTGACTGGTGCTCAGAAGACCAGAAAGGTAATATAAATGAAGAAAGTAAGCGCAAAGCTCAAAAGATTTTAGTTGGGGAAAAAAGACTATTGAAAGTTGGACTGGTTGCTGTGGTGGTTAGAGTGAAATATGAAAGTGACAGACTTTCAGATCTGTTCATGGGCTTGGTGGAACATGCTTCTGAATGTCCCTGAGTGAGTCATGGAGATGAGGCCTTGTGGGTCTGTGTTTTGAACTGCAACCTCTTCTCTCAGGTACTGTTCCCCCTGATGTATTTCCTGGCATGTGTAAGCTAAATGACTTGATCTGCCACATCCTTCTGTCATGATGTTCCTGTCTTGTGGCCAAATGACGTGGACCCAAATCCCCAAATTATACTTCTCTTTTAACTTGTGTGTGTCTGGTATTGTGTTTAAGCAATGGAAGGCTTCACTGACAAAGAAAATCAGTGTCAAAAAAGTGGAGTAATTGCTATGATTGCACAAGACTGTGTGATTTAGGAGCTTTTGGAATTAGTTTTTGAGAGGACTTTAGAGATGTGAGGTAGAGAATACCCAGAATTCTATAAACAGAGCCTGATGGATGATTCTGTTTGGAGCTCAGAAGACCAGAATCTTGGTAGAAAGGTGGACAGATTTATTTCTCTCCCCACGCTAAGTAAGGGCTATGGCTCATTAGATAGTTTCTGGCATGGGACTGGCCCACCTTCCCCCAGTACTCCGGCCCTGAGCTCTTGCCTGACCCGTGTGGGAGGAGGAGCCCACAGAGACTCCATTTTCTTATCTGCACTGATGTTTGGGCCCTGACTTTCATGGGCCCAGCACATGGGGAGGAACCACCAGAGATTCCATTTACTTACTTGCACAAACTGAATAAGTGAGATAGTGGTGCTGGGACATAGGCAAAGGTCTTTGCTATGTGACTGCCCTGTCCACCACAATTACAAAACACCCACTGGAAGAGAACTGGCTATGTTCACTATAGCCACTGATGAGTTTGTGGAGTCAGACCCAACTACAGGACTCTAGACTCTCCCAGAGTTCACGGCTACAGGAGGTCATTGAGCTTAACTCAGGCACTATGGGCAGAACCTAGGCAGGGGATGACAGCTGTCTCCCTAGGACTTGTCAACTCTGACCTATGTGCTACTGTCCATACTATCTAGAGAAGACAGCAGGTCCATGTCATGAAGAACCCTTTTGGTAGTTTTTTGGCTTTGTTTTTCTGTTGTTGTTCTTTTTTTTTTTTCCTGGCATCTCTTTCATTCATTTCTGTACTCTCTTTTTGCTGAGTTTGTCCAATCTTGGATTTTTCTTCTTTCAACTGCTCTTATTTTTGCAGGAGACTGTAAATAGTCTCCTGTTAGCCTATTGTTGCCTGGAACCCTATTTTTTTAAATTGAATTCTTTATTGGTACACTTTACATACAGCTCACAATCACACTCAACATTGGGGAATTTGTACCAGTATATGACAGAAGTTAATTCTCACTTTTACCCATATCCCTACCTTTTGTTCCCTTTTGTTCCTTCATCTTCTCTTGTCCTCCAATCAGTATCAGTTTCCACAACTTAATGCACTTTAGTCCTCCCTACTGTCTCTTTCTTCTGTACTATTATAGGGGGGGTGAATACAATTTCTAGTGGTCTGCAGTTGTTATTCTGTTCTGTTTTGTATTTGTCTGTCTCTTTTGTATTTTAGACTTTATCAGTTTCTGAGAGTTTGTGTGATCTTTACATATTCCCTGACCCTATTTCTACTCTCATCCTCTCCTTCTATCACACTACCCCCAAAACTCCCTGGTGACCCTTATTATTCCCAAAGGGTAATGCCTTTATACTGAAAAACCTGTATGTTCCAAACATATTTCTGATTAGTTCTACATTTTGGCATGTGATGTCAAAGATATCATAATAGTAATTGCCAAAGCTTGTAATCTCCTGTGCTGTGTTTAATACTGCTGATGATATCAATTGTATTGTTAACTGAAGTGATATGTGTTCTGTATAAGTACCTTCCATGGTGTACCAGAACTGAGATGACTTAAGGGACATTACAGATTCAAGGAGGACAACCCAGGAAGTAGCCATCTCTTAAGGATTCCAAATATTAAGAAGAAAGAGACTTACATGAAACACTGCCCATACAGCAGGCCAGGAATTAAACCAAAGATGTCAGCAACAACACAAAAAAACTTAAAAACCCAGACACAAAGATCATCATCACAGGGGAATCCAGGGAAAGTGGGAATAGAATAAACTGAAGCTCAAAACCAGGGCTCTCTGAACTGGTAACAAAAGACAATCTAGTAAAGTGGAAATCAGAAATAATTAGGTCATTTATTTGAGCTTGCTCTATTTTCCTGCTGTAGGTGTTTACTTCTACGAATTTCCCTCCTAGGGCTGCTTTCATTATATCTCATAAATTCCTGTAATTTGTACTGGGATTATCATTTAATTGTAAAAACTGTTTAATTTCTTCCTTAATTTCTTCTGTGACCCATTGGTTAGTCAGTGGAGTGTTGTTCAATTTCTATGTGTTTGTGAGGGTCCTGGAATTTCTTTTGCTATTCAGCTCCAATTTCAAGGCACTATGATCTGACAGAATACAGGGAATAACTTCAATTCCTTTGCATTTACTTAAGCATATTCTATGAACTAGTATGCGGTCTATTTTGGAGAATGATCCGTGGGTAGCTGAGAAGAATGTATATTCTGAGTTTGTCAGGTGAAATACTCTGTAGGCATCTATTAAGTCCAATTGTTCAAAGGTTTGGTTTAGTTCAAGTATTTCATTATTGATTTTTTTGTCCAGTTGATCTGTCTAGTTGTGACAGTGGGATATTGAAGTCCTCAGCTACTATTGTATCAGTGCTTATCAGGCTCAGATAAAGGGCTACTATCTAGAATATATAAAGAGCTTTTAAAATTCAGCCTCTCCCCAATTTAAAGATCCAATTAAAAAACGGGCATCTGAAATGAACAGACACTTTTCAAAGGAAGACGTAAAAGCAACTAAGAAGTATATGAAGAAATACTTAGTGTCACTGGTCATTTGAGAGATACAAATGAAAACGATACTGAGATTCATCTCACTTCACAAAGATTAGCTGCTATTTTTTTTTTTTTTGAGACAGGGTCTCACTTTGTAGTTCAGGCTGGCCCTGAGCTCACTATGGAGCCCAGGCAAGCCTGGAACTCAGCAATCCTCCTGTCTCTGCCTCCCGAGTGCTGGGATTACAGGCGTGAGCCACCACACCCGGCACTGTGGTATGTGGTATTGATTGCTGGTGGGCCTGAGTCTCCATGCTCAGCATTGTATGTGGTTTCTGGGGATCAAATGCAGGGCCTTGCGCTTGCAAGGCAGGCGCCAGAACCACTGAGCTAATCCTCTAGCCCTTAGTCCCATTTTTTTACATGGATCTTTTTGAACCAAAATTTAAAATTTTCAAATATTCATGCTCTAATTTTTCTCCCAAATGTCATCACACACCTAGCTAACTACACTATCACTACTCATGCTACAGCCTGTATGTTGGGCTGCCTAGAAACTTTCTTTGCCAGATCAGTTAGCCAACTACTTTTAAACCCATCTTCTGATAAAGTCTTGGGACATTGTCAAAACGTAGGTAAAAGTTCTACTAGAGTGTAACACACTTTGGATCTGTGTTAGTCAGTTTTGTTGTCATCAAGATACTACATTTGATAGCCACAACTTAAAGGAGTGAGAGTTTAGCATTGGTTTGGAGGATTCAATCCATGATCATTTGATTTCAAGGCAGGAAAATATGGCAAAATAGTATGACAGACCAATGCAGAGCATACAGGAAGTACAAAAGAGGAAGGATCCAGGGACCAAACATAAAACTCATGTATACACTCCTATGAACTACCTAGACACACTCAAAAGTGTGCTGTACTAGTCACCTGAGCAGACACAAAGCCCATCAAGTTGTCACTTCATCTTGTCATCTCTCTCTCCTTATTGACTCAATTCCCAAACATATATCCTCAATACATACTTAACCTCCAAATAAATATGATAGTACTTAGTTCATGATTCTGCTTACCATCATATAACTATTGTGCATACAACCAGAAACACAACAATTTTGGATCTAAGTTAACTGTTTCTTTTATTTTTATAGAGGTTTATAGCTAATAGTTTGCCTTGAGTCTCTGAGGAGTATTTTACTTGAACTTTTGAGCAATCCAGGAATTACTGAGACTTTGTAGAAGGGAGTAGCACATTTTGGGTTGTACCAAGACAGTTTTCCTCACAGAAGGTAGACTTCTGATTTTGTTGTCTTTATTTTCAAATTAAATGGGGTAAAGAGATGCTTCAGGTTAAATTAACAAGAGGTGGAATGTGACAGTAAGGCTTTCTTATCAACTCGACTGTGTGAAAAGAATAATCAAGAGGAGATTGCATCATTAAGATGATATATTCATCATGAGAATAATTTGTGTTCATAGCTGAATGTGTTATTAGGAGGTGGATCTAAGTTGGAGGTGGGTCATTTGGCTGTATACTTTTAAAAGACATAAAGACATATATCTTTCTGGTACTCTTTCCTTGTTTTTGTTTTTGTTTTTTTTTTTTTGAGACAGGGTCTCCCTTTGTAGTTCAGGCTGGTCCTGAGCTCGCTATGTAGCTCAAGCAAGCCTTGAACTCAGCAATCCTCCTGTCTCTGCCTCACAAGTGCTGGGATTACAGGCGTGAGCCACCATGCCTAGCACTGTGGTATGTGGTATTGATTGCTGGTGGGCATGAGTCACCATGCCCAACATTGTAGGTGGTTATCAGGGATTGAACTCAGGACCATTGTGCTTGCAAGGCAGGTGCTAGAACCACTGAGCCAAATCTCTGGCCCTGTGCTGTTTTCTAACCATAGTGAAGTAACTAGTTTTGGACCCTTACACCTTCCATCATGATATTCCTGTCTTGAAGATAGCTGGCTATGGGATACACCTGAGATACCATGATACAAAAAACTCTGTCTGCCTTTAAGTCGCAGGTATTAAGTACTTTATCCACAGTGGAAAAAGGTGATCAATGTAGGACCTTGAAATTTCATTTGTTGGAAGTTTGATTCCTTGTGTGACAGGCTGAAGTGGTGGAACTTTTTTTTTTAAATTGAATTCTTTATTGGTACATTTTATATGTACCAATACAGCTCACAATCACACTCAACATTGGGGAATTTGTACCAGGATATGACATGAGTTAATTCTCATGTTTACCCATATCCCTACCTACTCACAACCCTCCACCCCTATCTCATGTTCTTTTTCTTTCTAAATCATATTTATTCTTTCCCCTTATTACTTTCCCCTACCACATTCCCTTTGAACAGTTCCTATTTCACAAAATCTATTATACATTTTAGAACTCATTTACATCTACACATTCTCATGCCAGAGAAAAGATAAGGTATTTACATATTTGTGATCTATTTCTTTCACTTATTAGTGTGTCCTCAAGGTATGTCCATTTGCACATAAATGAAAGAAACTTGTCATTCTTTATGGAAGAAATACTCCATTTTATAACAAACCATCTCTTCTT
>PVIC010035570.1:0-19000 GCA_004025085.1 Thryonomys swinderianus | reverse complement strand
GACCATCAGCTGCCCTCAGCCCTGACCTCAGCCTGAGGTGGAGAGACATCGTCCTGCCTCTGGGAGCCGGAAATCTGACTGGAGTGTCAGAGGGCAGCCCTCTCAGAGACTGTATTCTGCTGGAGGAGATGAGTCCTGTGCTGGGCTGACCCTCACTTGACCCCAGGTCAGAGAGGGAAAGTCAGCCCTGCTCTCAGCTCGGAGCAATAGAGTTTGAAATTGGGAGGCTTTCTGGAGCAAACATTCAGGACAATACTTCCATCTCTTTAGCACTTTATGTTTTACAAAGTAATTTCTGTTTTCCTTTTCCTTTTCCTTTTCCTATTTATATATTGAGACAGGATCTCGCTTTTTAGTTCAGGCTGGCCCCTGAGCTCACTATGTAGCCCAGGCAAGCCTTGAACTCAGCACTCCTCCTGCCTCTGTTTCCCAAGTGCTGGGAATACATGCGTGAGCCACCACACCCGGCACTGCAGTATGTGGTCACCAGGGATTGAACCAAGGACCTTACACTTGCTAGGCAGGCGCCAGAATCACTGAGCTAAATCTCTGGCCCGACTCTGCCTTTGAATAAAAAATTGAAAAGGCTGTGGATGAAGCTCAGTGCAGAGGCCCTGGGTTCAATCCCAGTAGCGCATATTTGTGCACATGCATACACACATGCACACATGAACACAAAAGTGGAGCACACTTAGCAAAAATCATAGAGGTGGAGACTTTATCTGTGTATCAGTTCCAGTACTAGCCTCAAAGAGGAAGAGGCATTTGGCTGGCAAAGGCCTAGGGATGAGAACAGGGGTTTGAGGAAGTAAAGGAAGGGAGCAAAGAGGGAGCGGGTGAGCAGAGGGAAAGGGAGCCAAGATGAGGCTGGAGAGACGGGCAGAGCCTTGGTGACCTTGCCCCTTGGGAGTCACGGCTGGGTGGAATTTACCCCAAATGCAGTGACAATCCACTGAGGGCTGATTTTAAGTGAGGGATTAATAAGATCTGGCTAATACTTTGGAACAGTGGTGGCAAACCTATGGCACATGAGCCACACCTGGCTGTTTATTATCATTGAAAGCTCTAAAAGGTTTGGCATCACTGCTTTAGAAGGCCAGTTGCTTGGCGGAGGGTAAAA
The DNA here is from genome assembly GCA_004025085.1 of Thryonomys swinderianus. Taxonomy (NCBI): domain Eukaryota; kingdom Metazoa; phylum Chordata; class Mammalia; order Rodentia; family Thryonomyidae; genus Thryonomys; species Thryonomys swinderianus. Next base: position 17,880 of record PVIC010035570.1, on the reverse strand, counting down.
GAAAGGACCTAGGGAGACCAGTCAGAAAACTGTAATTGGAGTTGTCTAAGCAAGAAATAATAGTTTAGCCAGGTATGATAGTCCATGCCTTGCATCCTCCTGCCTCAGCCTCCCAGGATGCTGGGGTTATAGGTGTATACCGTGCCTGGCTCATTTTAGCTATTTAAAACATATAGTTCAGGGGCATTAGGTACATTCTTGTGTCAGGCAGCCTTTACCACTGCCCATCTCCAGCACTTTTAATCTTCCCTAGGCTGTGTAGGTTTCAAGATACCTGTTAGGCATCCAAGTAGAGTCATCCAGGAGATAGGCAGAGGGATAAGGCTGAAGCTCACTGGAGGCCTGGGCGGGAAAAAGCATGCCATTAACTAAAGAGAAGGTGTGCATAGAGAAGAAAGAGGACAGAGCAGAGGCAGAGCCTCCAGAGTTTACAAGTCTGCACAGCACAGCACAGCACAGCACACTGAGAAAGAGTACTCTTTTTTTTTTTTTGACAGGGTCTCGCTTTGCAGTTCAGGCTGGCCCTGAGCTCACTATGTAGCCCAGGCAAGCCTGGAACTCAGCAACCCTCCTGCCTCTGCCTCCCCAGTACTGGGATTACAGGCGTAAGCCACCACGCCCGGCATTTATTTATTTATTTATTTTAAAGAGTCTGACTAAGGCATGAAATTGCCCAGGCTGGGCTTGGGTTTGTTTTCCTTCCTCAGCCTCCCAGAGTGAGCCACCCAATGCATCTTGTTTTTCTAAGATGCAGGCTGGTTTGAGCCTCTCTGTGGTTGTTTTGAGACAGGGGTCTTGCTTTATACTTCAGGCTGGCCTTGAACTCACTAGGTAGCCCAGGCCAGCCTCGAACTCATGGTAATCCTCCTGTTTGTGCCTCTTGAGGGCAGGGATTACAGGTGTGAGCCACCAGGCCCAGCATTGTGATGTGTGGTACTGGGTATTGAACTCAGGATTTGCACTACCACTGAGCTAAATCCCCGGCCCTGGGCCTCGCTATGTTGTACAGGCTGGGGCAACCTTCTTTCTCAACTTCCCTATTGCTGGGATTACAGACAAGAATACTCTACTCATCAGAGAGCTAGTTTTTATAACAAGCCTCCCACCCAAACTCAATGAAGAGTTCAGATGCCTCACGATCAATCACCCCCAATTGTAAATTCTTCAGTGCATGAGCTTTTGGGGGGGACAGTTCAGATCTGAACCATTACACCTAAAGTGTAAATGAAGTTTATACACCCATAGAGGCTGCCCTTGTGCACGTGGTGATAACCGTGGAGCTCGGTGTTAGGCCGAGTGCCTTTGGAGTCTCAGTTGCCTCATGAAAGGTCGTTTGAGATGGCTGACACTTGCAGTTCCACTTTTCTACAAGACGGGAGGCCATTAGGAAAGCGGCGAAGCAAAGATAGACCTTTTTTCAATTTATAACACTCCCCCCAACCGCCCCTCCCATTTGAGTCCTGGGTTTTCTAGAAGGCTCCAAAGTAGCCGGTGACCATAGCAACTCAAGCCAAACTCCCAGACCCTTGGCTCCGCCCATCGCTTCGAGGCCGCGCTTCTTGGGTTGGCTCAGCACGTCGACCAATAGGCTAGGAAGCGGGCTGTTTGCCGCGCGGTAAGTGGCCACAATCCTGGGGGAGGCGGGAAGAGCGAGGGAGGAGGCGGGCCCGGGCGGTGAGGTGCGTGCGTGTTTCCGGCTCCGCAGCGGAAGGAGGCTACCCGAGCGGTTGGGCCTCAAGGCGGTCGGAAGGAGCGGGCAGGGCGCGGGACGCGAGGGCACACCGTCAGGTTTGGGTCGGGACCGGCACAATGGGCGGAGAACAGGAGGAGGAGCGTTTCGACGGCATGTTGCTGGCCATGGCGCAACAGCATGAGGGCGGCGTGCAGGAGGTAACGGCGCGCGCGGCATCGGCCCACCTGGCCCAGCCGCGCTCACCCACGCGTAGGGCTAGCCACTGGGCTTCCATCGTTCTCTGCCTTTGAGGGTCGAGGTCGACAGGACTGGCCTCGTAGGCTCCAGAGATTCCCTTACCTTCTCAGCACGCACCGGCTTCCGGTCTGGTCACCCTGCGAGTGGGCTCACACCACTGCTTTCGTCCCGGGCCTTAGGTACCTCTCAGTGTTTCCTGTTTTAGCAGTTTTGGAGCTCCCGTTCGCATCAGGAATTCCCCGAGAGCCTTAGGATCCTCCGCTCCTTCATTGGTGGCCATATCCTTCTGACCACGTTTCCCTTAGATCCCTTCGTCGGAAGAGCATCTTTTGAACTATCGTAGACATTTAGAGCCAGCTAAATGGCTCTAAGGGAGGCTGGAGAGCTGGGTGATGTTGATCGATGATCATTTTAGACCTTGCATGAAGGAATAGGAGATGTGGCTTTACAGTTGATTCTACTACATTACCAACCTGGGGCCCCTTCATCTCTCTAAGACTCAATCTCCTTGTCTAGAAGATGGAACGACAAATCCCTGCTTCAGGTTTATAGGAGAGTAGTCTCTCGAAGGACTGTGAGTTCTCAATGAGACTTGTTCATTCAACATGTTTGTCATGAGTGCTTGATGTGTGTCGGACACCCAGGCAGCCTGGATCCTAGAAATCTTGCCCATGCTCTTCTGGAGCTGACAGCATTTTACAAAACATAATTTATATTGAATGACCAGTAGTCCATTTATGACACAGTAACAGGACCAATGGGTAGCACAGATTCCTGCTTGTTTTTTTTAAACAGAAAGTTAGAGGTAGAAAAGGCTGTTGAGATTAGGTCAACACCCACATTCCGTAAAGCCCCCACAAGGCCAGAGTGTGACAGGGATTTGATCACCGCAGAGCTCCTGAGCTGGACCCACCAGGCTCCTTATGCCAGTGTACTTCCCAGCCTACTGCCGATGCTGTGTTGTACTGGGGACCAGTTTTCATTGAATTTCCATTTCTGCTCTTTGTCCCTAATTGCCTGTGGTGACCAAGGATTTGGAAACCCTTTGAGATGGTAGATTGTTTTAGATCTACAAATGTGAAAAGGCTCCTTGTCCCCAGCCCCATAAATAATTGACACAAAATGGGTTTGGGATTGAGTTCATTTCTGAGTGAGTACAAAAAGTGTCTAGAAACATTATTCTAGCATCAGATTTAGAACTACATTGTGCTGATCCTATGTTACCACTAGGTTGTTTCATTGAGTAAGAATCGTGTTGACCATGTATAGGTGCTCTTTGACTTTTAGTGGGATTGCATCATCATAAATCCCTTGTAAGTTGCAAATATGAACAGAAAAATGTGTCTCAATTACTGAACATCACACAGCTTAGCAACAAGTGGATTGGAGACCCTTGGTTCACTCCTCTTACAATGGAGTAGCTGGTGGGGAGCTGAGGCCTACTGTCTATCTAGCATTGCAAGAGAATAAGCACACGTTGCTAGTAATTGAATGATCAAAATTCAATATTTGATTACTGCATGTATGTTGCTTTTATACCATTGTGGTAAAAACACCCTATGACAAGCTGTAATTTAGTAACTGTCTATATTCTGAGCCATAATCTGGTGCCCTCATTGTAGCTGAAGAAAGAGTACGCCCTGATTGGTGGTTCCTTTTACAAAGATTTTACCTTCTACCATTGAGTCTTTTTTGTTGTTGTTGGGGGAGAGTACCAGGGATGGAACTCAGGACCTTGAGTTTATGAAGCAGGTGTGGTGCCACTGATCTAAATCCCCAGCGCTACCAGTGAGTCTTTTTCTCTATGCCAGACATTGCTAAAGGCTCATTTGCTTTACCTCATTTGATCCTCAGAGTCCTAGAACTAGGTCCTGCCATGTTAGTTCAGAAACTTCCCCAAGTCACCTAGCTAATACCTTGGTCCAGGGCTCAAATCCATGCTCTTGGTTCCATTGGTCCTCTAGCCAGTTAATCCATTTTAATCTTCATGGGAGTGGCTTAATTTGCTTCCTTCTTGGCATATCTAAGGATCTTGATAAATGTTTTACTTTCTGGAGATGAAACTTGTGTTTAAGCATTTTAGGCCCTTGATAAAGAGGAACAGTATCTTGTTGCTCAGGCTGCTTCTAGCATCTCAGGGAAAGTGAATCGAGCACACAGGTGTACATAAGAAGTCAAATATCTCCTCTCCAAAAGATCCTAAAGAAGGTTAGGGCAGGCTTGCTGGTGGAGGGCACCAACGGTCTTGACTGGGAGGCTCCTGAAACTGACTTCCGTGCAGTTGAGGGTATGCAGCATGGCACCCACATAGCTTCAGTCTTCTCCCTCTGTCTTTCAGCTTGTGAACACTTTCTTCAGCTTCCTTCGACGCAAAACAGACTTTTTCATTGGAGGAGAAGAGGGGATGGCAGAGAAGGTGAGTGTTGAGACTCTATCTCTTGGGAAGATCTTTATCCAGAGGGAAAGTTCACCTGACCTGCCTTTGGCATATGAGGATCCTTTACTAGAGAGGCTGAGTCCCAGGGTGAGGCTTGGCAGAAGGGAAGCAAGCTCTCATTGAAGCTTCCTTGCTGGGTATAGTGTCTGGTTGTTTCCCATGATTCCTTAGCAGTTTTGTGAAAGGAACAGGTGTTACTATCCCCATGTTATAGATGAGGATACTGACTCAGAGATGTTTTGCACCTTTTGTAAAATTCTGAGCCTACTTATTATAGGAGAATCAGGGTTGAAAACAAGTCAGTTGTGAACCTGCCTTGTGTCCCTGACCCCATGACACCATGCTGATATTTTCTTTTTTTCCCCAGTTTTTTTGAGACAGGCTCTCTCTTTGTAGTTCAGGCTGGCCCTAAACTCACTATGTAGTCCACACAAGCCTCGAACTCACAGCAATCCTCCTACCTCTTAACTCCTGAGGATTACAAGTGAGAGCCACCAGGCCTGGCTCCTTTTTTTTTTTTTTTGAGACAGGGTCTCGCTTTGTAGTTCAGGCTGGCGCTCCGCTCACTATGTAGCCCAGACAAGCCTCTGAACTCAGCAGTCCTCCTGCCTCTGCCTCCTGAGTGCTGGAATTACAGGTGTGAGCCACCACACCGGGCACTTTGGTATGTGGTATTGGTTGCTGGTGGGCTGTGAATTACCACGCCCAGCATTGTATGTGGTTACTGGGGATCGAACTCAGGACCTTGCGCTTGCAAGGCAGACGTGGGAACCACTGAGCTAAATCTCCGGCCCAGCCCTCTTATTTTTTTTATTTTCATTTCTTTTTTTTTTTTTTTTTTTTTTTTTTTTTTTTTTTTTTTTTTTTTGAGACAGGGTCTTGCTTTGTAGTTCAGGCTGGCCCTGAGCTCACTATGTAGCTCAGGCAAACCTGGAACTCAGCAATCCTTCTGCCTCTGCCTCCAGAGTGCTGGGATTACAGGCGTGAGCCACCACGCCCAGTTTATTTTTTTATTTTGAGATAGGTCTCACTAAGTTGCCCAGGCTGGGCTCAAACTTTAGATCCTTCTGCTGCAAACTCCTAGAGAACTGGGATTCTAGGTCTGTGTCACCACATCCAACTAATACATTTCTTTGTCCTTTGGATTTGCTGTGTGTTGATAGTTAAATTGCAGGCTTGATCTGCTTAGTTGAGGTTTTTTTTTTTCCCCGGAACTACTTTATAGATGGTCTGGGCTACTCCATCAGTAAGCACATAGTGTCTGGTTATTAATCATTTTGTGATATTAGCTATCAGTGATCATGGTTAAACCTATTGTGTTCATACAAGTTTGCAAGACACTGAGCCTATACTATTCCTCTTTTATTAGCCGAAACTTTTCCCTCACTAATGCCTCCTTACCAAAGAAGGATATGCAGGAAAAGCACAGCTTGCAGAATAGTTACTTAATTCCTTACTGTGTGCCAAAGATGACTCGGGAGATGGACCTCTCCCCATTGTTGCTGTAAACTCATGGACTGGAACAGATGTGTGCTGTACTGTTCCAGCTGTTCTTATTGAGTCAAAAGGGAAATCTGGGTCAAAGGACACAGGTCAGTATCAGTGGCAGTGCCAGGCTCTGTCCCCATTTCCCTGTGCATGGCCCGAGTAAATTATAGTACTGTCACAGCCCTCTGTTGCTGCAGGGTTCTCTGTTATGCCATATCATACTTCTAAACTCTTACTTTTCAGTAGTCATTTCTTTTTTTTTTTTTGAGACAGGGTCTCACTTTGTAGTTCAGGCTGGCCCTGAGCTCACTCTGTAGCCCAGGCAAGCCTCGAACTCACAGCAATCCTCCTGCCTCTGCCTCCCAAGTGTTGGGATTACAGGTGTGAGCTGTCATGCCCAGCTTCAGTGGTCATTACTATCTGTCCTTAGCCCTCAGTAGAGGATGCCTGATGACTCTTCTTTCAAATTCACTTACCTATCTTTGTTTCTTCCTTCATTCCTTCCTCCTGGCATTTCTTCACCCTCTTCCTGTCTGCCTTTGTTTCTGTCTTTCTTTTGTAGCACTGGAAATTGAACTCAGGGCCTCACACATGTTAGAGAGGCACCAAACTACAGGATGTTCTTTATGTTGCCAATTCTTGTAAATTTCCTGTGGGTTTTTTTGTTGTTGTTGTTATTTTTATTTTTTTCTAGACAGCCTCTCACTTTTTAATTAGGCTGGCCTTAAACTTACTGTGTAATACACGCTGACCTCAAAGTGGTGATCCTGCTCTGTCTCTTAGACAGAGGGTATCTTCCTCTCAGTAAATTTTTCCTATTTTTTTTTTTTCCGGTACTGGGGATTGAACTCTGGTCCTTGTGCTTCCGAGGTAGGTGCGGTACCACTTGAGCTAAATCCCCAGCCCCTTTTCCTACTCTTAAAAGAAAAAAAGTGGTGATCCTCCTGCCTCAGTTTACAGAGTACTGGGATTGGATTACAGGTATGTACCACCATGGCTGGCTAAATATAGTTCCCAGTAGATTAGCATTTACTGAGTCATTTAATAACTTTATTATTTTTTTTTGTTTTGAGATAGGGTCTCGCTTTATAGTTCAGGCTGGCCCTGAGCCCATTATGTAGCCCAGGCGAGCCTGAAACTCAGCAATCCTCCTGCCTTTGCTTCCTGAGTGCAGGGATTTACAGGCATGAACCACCATGCCCAGCATTGTGCTGTGTGGTACTGATTGGTGGTGGGTGTGAGCCACCACGCCCGGTATTGTTGTATGTGGTTACCTTGAACCAGGGATCTTGTGCCTGCTAGGCAGGTGCTGGAACCACAGAGCTAAATCTCCAGCCCCAGAAGAGGTTTCGAGGGTGTACAGCACCTGAGTGATCTGAAAACCACATCGAGGTGGGGACAGCTGAGGCGGGCAGAGGCTGTCCTGGGTGCGGGAGGTACCGCGAACAGGGTTGGAGAACATGGGGCCGTGTAGGAAAAGAGCTAGAGTGAGAGCCTGAGTCCACCGGGAGAGGGTGTGGCCGCTACTCACACAAATCAGGTCTGATCGGGGCTGGGGGCTTCTTAGAGTTCAAGATCACCATGGCCAGGGAGAAGGACTCGGCACAGAGGGACTGGAAGGCTAGACTCTGCATTGTGTGTCACGGGGAGCTGTGGGCCAGGCAGCTCAGTGCCCTAGCCCTAGGGGGAGGGACAGGGTCACGCTGAGGTGGCCAGGACAGTGGGACACTGTGTCTTGTAACATTGATACCAGGTGCACAGTCACAAGTGACTTCTTTTGTTCTGTCCTTTGGCACCTAGGTGGTTGTTGCTGCCACTTCAGATTAGGTCCCTGGCTAGTGGGTGAGGGTAGGGGTGCAGGTGGTTCAGGGGATCGTAATAGTGGCCCTCTGTAGTGTTCTGGTGGGTGCATGGACGGGGACCTTTGGGTCTGTGCCTTAGGTGAGGCCCTACCGCTGTTTACCAGTCCTCCAGATAACCCCAGCGGAGGCCTTGCAGACCTTCCCTGGGGCCCTGTGTCGGGAGCCAGGCCGTGGAGCAAGGGCAGCCCAGTGCTCCGGGCACTGGGGCTCTGGGACGGGCGAACTGTTCAGCTGGGAATGAATTTGCCAGCCCTCAGTGAGAATCCCCGTCGCAGTCAGCCCCTTTGTCCGCTCTTTCAATGTGCCACCTCCCTCGGGGGTGTTGGGCGCCTCCCCACAGGTAGTCAGAGTCAGGACCTCATGCTCTGGCTTCCGTTGAAGGATCTTTGAGCTCTGCATTGGCAGCCAGCTGAGAAGCACTCTACGCCTGTCATGCAGCCTGGTCAGGGAAAACCTTTGCTCACATGTGCCCAGCCCACCCTGCTGGGGTCCGGTTCTGAAGGACGTGTCAGTGCCTGCAGCGTGGCATCCGTGAGGAGGCTGCCAGAACACCAGGGTGTCCTGGGAGGAGGGAACTAGGAGGGTCAGAGGCTGCTGTGATCGGCCTTGACTCTGCCTGTTGGTTCAGCTCTGCCCTGAGGTAACCTCCAGGAGATAGGAAGGAATGGGACAAATGGGATGTGACATGATTTACTGAGGCTGCAAGGGGAGGGCCCTTGGCCACTGGTTGGCAAATGGCTTGAGTTCAAGGTCCCCCTGATTAGGGACATGGGACAAGGTCCCATGGTGGAACAGCTCTGCTGCGTAATCGTCTCATGACCTGTTGTTTCTCTTGACACCACAGTGGCCTTAGGTCGCTTGTTTCTCTCACCTCCTTTTTTGTTTGTTCGTTTCTGTTTGTTTTTTGAGAAGGCCTTGCTATGTAGTTCAGGTTGGCTTCAAACTGGTCCGCAGCTCCATTACAGGTGTGCACCCCCCTGCCCGGCTCCCTCCCTCTCCCATTAACTCATGGTTGGGGGTGCTTTTGGTGGATTTTGCAGAATGTGACATGGGTCTGGGTGTTGGGACTTAGAGGAGGAAAGGGCAGAGATGAATAGGAAGAATCCTGGGTGTGAGACCCTGCGAGTGACTTCTGTGACCACAGGACCTTCCAGACCCTTTCCTCAGCTCTGACTCAGGTGCTTGGGATGTGGTTCACAGAGCAGTGGTCACGTGGTGGGTGCCCTGTGGGCCCTCCCGGTGTGTCACATGTGGTCTACAGAGGTAAAGAGACACTTGAGCTGGTCTTAGTGGGTGACCTGGGAGAAGGGGGATTCTAAGCAAAGACCAGTGTATACCAAAGCCATTCTTAGACAGGCACAGAGAGTTGACCGCAGAGGTCACCCTCCAGCCTCTAATCAGTAGGTCTGGAGAGGGCCTTGAGATGGGGCTTTTCAGATAGGTGCCGGTAGTGCTGATACTGCAGGTTGGGAGAAGCGCACTGGGTGGCACTGGCCTCCCACTGGTGGGTACAGCAGAGAACGTGCTTCTCCTCACCCCTTCCAGCTGCAGCCGTTGACAAACACAGCCCCAGCCAGCCGAAGGGTGTTGGGAAGCCAGCACTTTATACATTGTTGTGAGCAAGGCAAGGCTGTCAAATAGTCGTGACAGACAAGGAATCTAGCGTTTAGAAAGAGTCAAAGTTGTCCATTTGTCCAAGGATGCATACCCTGATGGTGACAGGAGCCCCAGTGCCTGGTGGGAGAGGACAGCCAGCAGTTGGCAGGGTGGAAATATCTTGGGGGTGGGGGGGCAGTGGCAGGAGAGGAAAGAATCAAAATTGCTGGCTTCCTACCTGGGGAGAGGGAGATCAACCTTTTCTCTCAGGAAAACTGGCATCCTGTAGGTTGGAGAGATCCTGGAGGCACAGGAAGGTATGGTCCTGAGATAGGCTAAGGCTTGTGTTTTGTTTTGTTTTGTTTTTTGCTTTTTGAGACAGGGTCTCGCTTTGTAGTTCAGGCTGGCCCTGAGCTCACTATGGTGCCCAGGCAAGTCGCTGTGAACTCAGCAATCCTCCTGTCTCTGCCTCCCAAGTGCTGGGATAACAGGCGTGAGCCACCACGTCGGGCATTGTGGTATGCGGTGTTGATTGTTGGTGGGCATGTCTCCACGCCCAGCATTATATGTGGTTACTGGGGATCGAACTCAGGTCCTTGTGCTTGCGAGGCAGGCGCCAGAACCACTGAGCTAACCCTCTGGCCCTGAGGCTTGTGTTTTACTTGGCACAGCCTCACTTTTGTGTGTGTGTGCGTGCCAGGGATCAAACTCAGGACCTTGTACTTATGAGGCACTCACCAGAACCACTAAGCTAAATCCCTGACCCTTTTTTTTTGTGGGTGGGTGTGGGCTTTTTTGTTTGTTTTTTTGAGACAGGGTCTTGCTTTGTAGTTCAGGCTGGCCCTGAGCTCACTATGTAGCCCAGGCAAGACGCTGCGAACTCAGCAATCCTGCCTCTGCCTCACGAGTGCTGGGATTACAGGCATGAGCCACCATGTCCAGCTTTTTGTTGTTGTTGTTCCTGGGGGCTGGGGATGAAAACAACCTCACTTTCTAAAGCAGCCACTACTTACTGAGCAGAAGCTGTTGAGGTATATGAATTGCATGTTATTCATTCATTCATTTAGAGTCAGGGTCTCACTATGCAGTTCAGGCTGGGCTTAGACTCATGTACTCAGGCTCTGAACTGCAGCTGAGATGGGTGTATTGTCCCCACTTTGCGGGTGAGGAAACAGTTCTGGAGACAGTTCTTTGCCCACACTCAGCAGATAGAAGTGGGACCAGACTTGACTGCCTTCTCTCATGCCTCATCACCTTCTCTGCCTCCACCAGCTCATCACACAGACCTTTAACCATCACAACCAGCTGGCCCAGAAGGCTCGGCGGGAGAAGCGTGCCCGGCAGGAGACTGAGCGGAGGGAGAAGGCAGAGCGGGCAGCCAGGCTGGCCAAGGAAGCCAAGGCAGAGACCTCCGGGCCGCAGATCCAGGAGCTGACCGATGAGGAGGCAGAGAGGCTGCAGCTGGAGATTGATAAGGTGAGGCTAGGCTTTCCTCCTGTGTCCCCCTGTTGGCACTGGGAAATGGAGTCCTGTGCCAACTGCTGTGTGCTTTCCACAGAAAAAGGATGCAGAGAATCATGAGGCTCAGCTTAAGAATGGCAGCCTCAGCCCCCCAGAGAAGCAGGTGAGATGAACTGCAGGCTCTCGGGGCCAGCCAGGGCTCGGGCACTAGCCCTCCTTTCTCTGGGGTGTTTGCCCTTCCCTGCCCCTAGCTTGGGGGATCCTCCCCATATTTCAGGATTCCATTCAGAGACATGGGACAATGGATTTGAGTTTTAAAAGCAAACAGAAAACCCAGTGGCCTTTATCTTGGATAGGGAAGCCAAGGGCCAGAGAGGGCAGTGCCTGTACAGGCACCAACGGAGGTGGGTGGGGGTCTTGGGCCTGGCCATGTCCTTTGTCGTGTGGTATAACAGTTTGCACTCCTGGGCAGAGATCAGAACCCAGTTTTACCTATGGGTCCTTGTCGACCAGGGTTTGGGAGTGTGCAGGGACTGGGTCTGTTTCACGTTGTGGCTTTGTGCTCTGGGTTGGCACTGGGCTGGCCCACTGGGGGTTCAGACTGTGTCTGTCAAGTAAGTAGCTGGGCACCACTGACTGAACAGGAAGCTGAGGAGGATGAAGAGGAGGAGGATGAGAAGGACAAAGGAAAACTGAAGCCCAACTTAGGAAATGGGGCAGACCTGCCCAACTACCGTTGGACCCAGACCCTATCGGAGCTGGATGTGAGTGGTCAGATCCAGGGGCAAAGGCTGGGAAGCCATCCTGGGGTCCTGGCCGCTCTCAGTGACCCTTCGTGACTGCTGTGTCCCATGTAGCTGGCAGTGCCCTTCCATGTCAACTTCCGGTTGAAGGGGAAGGATGTGGTGGTGGACATTCAGCGACGGCACCTGCGGGTGGGTCTCAAGGGGCAGCCAGCGGTCATTGATGGGGAGCTCTACAATGAGGTGAAGGTGGAGGAGAGCTCCTGGCTCATTGAGGACAGCAAGGTGGTGACCGTGCATTTGGAGAAGGTATGCGTGGCCTGCCTCGTGGCTGGGGTGCCGACAGTAATGATCTGTGGGGCCCACTATATGCCCTGCCTGCCCCCTGGGTGTCTTCCTCTTCACAGATCAATAAGATGGAGTGGTGGAGCCGCTTGGTGTCTGGTGACCCCGAGATCAACACCAAGAAGATTAACCCTGAGAATTCCAAGGTGAGCCCCAGCTGATTGAAGGAGCTTCAGCAGGAAAGGGAGGGGCCTAGGTGGTCCTGAGCCTCACTGATCCACATCCCTGCCTGGCCTCAGCTGTCAGACCTGGATAGTGAGACACGGAGCATGGTAGAAAAAATGATGTATGACCAGAGACAGAAGTCCATGGGGCTGCCCACCTCGGACGAGCAGAAGAAACAGGAGATCCTGAAAAAGTAAGCAGCTTTGTGAGGGGGGGGGGTGTCAGGAGGGTGGGTGCCAGGTGTGAGGTTAGACCTGGGTTACAGCAGAGGGCAGGACTGAAGGACTGAGCTTCCCTGCCCCCTCCAGCACGAGCCAGTTGAGCTCATCATGGCTTTATGGCCTTGGCTTGTCTGTCCTAATCACTTGCAGAGGTCATCTCGAGGGCAAGGCCAGCTGGGGTAGAAAGCAAAGGGTAATGGGCGGTCAATGCCACCTGTGAAAACAGTGCCAGTGTTGGCACCTCTGTTTCCAGCCTCAAGGGCTCAGATGGGCCTCAGGTACCTCGGGCCTCTCCTGGCCCAGAGCCACATTTCTCAGGGGTCTAAAGACAGACTTGAATCCTGTAGTTTGGGGAGGACAGACTGACTGTTCAACCTCCTGCTTCCACTTCCCAGGTTCATGGATCAGCATCCAGAGATGGACTTCTCCAAGGCCAAGTTCAACTAGCTGTGTGTTTGCCTCCCCGAACTCTTGGGGCTTCAGCCATCCAGCCTCCTTTCCCACTGTTCCCTAGGACTTGGGAACCTCAGGGCTGGGCAGGGATGGGGCTGGTCCAGGTACAGAGTTCTAGGACATCCTGAGAGACGGGATGGGGCCTGGGGCTCTACTCCTCCCCAGCTGGCCTACTGTTACACATTAAAGCTATTTACGCAGCTCAACCTGTGTCCTTTCCTGCCTCTGGCCTTTCCCTGGGACCAGCTTCTGGTGCTGTCGAAAGCTAGGGTTTGGGCTTTTATCCCGATTCTGTCCTATGACCTAGGACAAGTCCTTGTCTTGCTCTCTCTGCCTGCTTCTTCCCATCACTTACAGAGGTTAGGACAAAGCTTTTCTGATTATGGTTTTGGGCTGAGACGAATTTTTCTGGCTGAAGAGACCAAAACATATGTTAGATTCTCAGGGAGCCCATGACCTAGCACAGATTAAGACCAGCTGGCTATGATTTGATTTTGTTCCTTAAGACTAACTGCCTAGCCCCAGACCAAATGCTTTTTAAACTATGGAGTTATTTCCCAGGAGCAAAGAGCAAGCTTGGTCTGGGTGACACCATCTGGGTTGGGAAAGGGGGAGACATTACTGCCTCAACTTCACATCTGCTCGGTGTGGGACAGGGACCTGGCTGGTGGGCAGTGAAGTCTGCTGAGCCCTGCTGCGGCTCTGACCCGTAGCTCTGCACATTTCAGGCCTCTGGGAGGGCCAGGCTGCAGAGGTATTCCCCTCTGCCCAGATGCAGCCCGGCCCTGGTGGAGGTCATTGAATGCAGGGGCCAAGAGCTTACCAGCAATACCTGGCTTTGTTTCTGGAGCTTGGTCAGCCCTTTCTTTTTCTTCAGAATGCAAATAGTGGTATACAGAGTTGTTTGGAAAGTGGTGTCCCATAGTCGAGGCTGGAGTGGAGGGATGGGCATTACTCTCCTCTGCGGCACTGGGGTTCTTTTACTCATTCGTTCATTTAGTGGTGCTGAGGATCAAACCCTTCAGCTGCTGAGCAAGTGTTCTAGCACACTTGGGGTGAGCACACACCCCAGCCTGGACGTCTGGTGGAGGCCTAGGCCTGGATGAGACAGCGGAGCAAGCCTGAGAGCGATCAGACTGCGGAAATTACAACTGGTCCTTCTGGTCTTAGCCCCAGGGGACCACGCTGTGCCTCTGGTGGAGAACTAGATAATAAGTACAGTGTGTCCAGTTGCTAAGCACCCTTGGTGGTGGTACAACAGAAAGGGCTTTGGTTCCTGAGCTAGGCTGTGAGACACTGTCTCCAAAAAAACAAAATAAAAGCCTGGTGTGCAGGTACTGGCCTGTAATCTCAGCACTCAGATGGCAAGAGGAGGTTTTGAGCTCTAATCCAGTCTAAGCTATGTAGTAAGACACTTTCAGCACCTCCTCTCCAAAATAAAAAAGAGGGAGAGTGTGGGGGGGAGAGGGGTAGTCCTGATCATCGTCTTCCAGCTTATTTTCCGCTGAGGATGGGCTGGCAGCCTCCCCAGGAAAGGACTAACAGACATGGTGTGTGGAGCTGCTAAGAAGGACCCTGAGTAGCTGGGGACTTTCCCAAGGAGATCAGCTTCGGGGGACTGAGCCAGTCACAGCTAAGTGACTCCTTCACTCCATGGGTTCTCTGGGCCTTGGACTCTCCCACAGCTGCTAGGAAGGCCCTGCTAACAACCGTGGTGCTGTGTTAGCACCAGAGAGCACAGGCTCAGGGCCAAGGGCTGGGGCCGAGGGGCGGTGGGCCAATGAATGGGAACTTGGGGAGACTGAGGAGCAGGCACGGCCTGCAGGCAGAGGCAGTCAGACAAGCCTCCCGGGAAGAACCTCTGCAGTGACAACCACTTGCCAAACCTTCCTCAGGTGTAGGCCCTTCTTGGCCCTTTATCTCCTGGCCCTCCTGGTGAACCTGAGATAGGCAGCACTGCTCCCACTTTATCTGCACCACTGAGCCAGTGTGGCTGCCTCAGTCCTGGGCAGCAGCTAAGCAGGGCAAGTGGACAGAAGGGACCGTGTTGCAGCCCAGCTGACCAGGCAGGTATCTGTGATCTTTGAATTTGCAGATATTGTCATGTTAACATGTGCATCTCTCAAGAACCACAACAAACCACCCAACAGAATGTCACGTCGAGTGGGTGTAGCCACAGAACACCATACAGAGGCCCTGCCCACCCCCCTCAATCCACGTAAGCTTCTTTTAAAGTTGCCTAGGGTAACACATGGGGATGGAGTCAGGATTCAACCCCAGAAGGTAACTTCTCAGGTCCTTATTTCCATGGTCAGGCCACAGGAAGGAATAGGCTCAGGCAGGGATCAAGGCAGCTGGGGAGGCAGGGATGTGGGCACTGTGACCCTCTGAAATGCGTGTGATCCAAGAACCACTCAGCCAAGACAGGAGGAGCAGAGTGGGCACTGCTTATGGTCCAGCCTTCCCCAAAGGGGTCCTGGTCCCTCTATTCTGTAGGCCATGCTTCTCCCAGGAGGGGTCGGGGCTGCTGGGCCCAGCGGGGGTTAGCAGTACACCTGGAGCAAGGGTGCCCCTGATGAGTCCGTGTCGGTGCCCTGGAAAGATGAGTCGTGGCTGGCTGGGTACCCTGGTAGGGGGAGGAAGCAGAGGCTCAGAGAGGGCAAGGAGCTCATCCAGGGCCCATGGCCAGGAAGAAGCCTGCTGAGAAGGAACAGAGCAGGGCTTGAACCTGGTCAGCCATCCTGCCTGGGAGACCCACTCAGTGTTCTGACCTCTGACCCCAGCCTCCCTCTGCCAAAGGGCAGTGACCCTGCTCCCAGGGGACTGCTGTGACGGCGCGGGAGGAGTAGAAACCACGCACTCCGGCGCAGCCGCACAGCCTGCACTCCACGCTGCTCCCAGGTCCTGCCTGAATTAGAGAGGGGTGGATCATTCTAGCTCGTGTGTCCTGGACACCTGCCCCTTGCCTCAAGCCAGTCACGACGGGATGGGCCTGGCTGCTCAGGCTGCACACCGCTCTGACCCCATTCTCACCCATCCCTGGACGCAGCTGGGGGAGCACGCGCGGCCCGTGGGCTCTGCACGCCTCCTCAGGTCAGGACCACACCTGGGGCTCCGTACGGCCTCAGCTTCCTGGCGATGGCATCTGCTGTCGTCTCTTGGGAGATCTGCACTGTCAGTTCTGGGGGAGAGGGGACACGAGAGAGCAGTGGTCAGCGTCACGTTTTCCACACCACCCCTAACTCTACCTGCGACCCAGTGAGGGACGCATTCATCCTGGGCAGGGTGAGAGAAAGAATGTCTCAACAAGGATAAAATGGTGTGTTTGTGTGTGTGCGCGTGTGCACGCGTGCACATGTACACATGGGACTGTGCGCGTGTGTGCTGGTGGTAGGTAGCTAGGGGATGTGCTGTAGCCAGCCAAGTCAGAAGTCCAGACGCGTAAGGGCCCCGGGTGTTATTACTCAGGCGAGGCTTGGAAGCCACCCTGGCAGGTGGTAGCAGGAGAGAAACCTGTTAGGTGAGCTTGGTGACCTGGAGAAAATTTTGTCCTTTCTGGGAAGAGCAGTGGCCGGAGGGCCCCAGGGTCTGCGTGCTCCCCTCAGTCTTGCTCAGACCTTGCTGGAAAGGGCCACAGTAGGAGCTGGGGTGAGCGCTGCGTGGGATGTGAGAGGAAGGAGGGGAAGAGGTGGGACTGGCCACGGGGAGCAGCACGGAGGCCGGAGTCCCCAGACTAACCCTCTGAGACTAGAGCCTCCCCTGGGTGCCCCTCTGGCCCCACCTACCATCCTGGCTGAGACCTGAGCCCACCATGGTCTCATGGCCACTGTCCGGTGCGGCAGCAGTGGGGGCAGAAGCCCGGGCTGGGCGCCCCTCTGAGGTCTGTGGGCGAGTGCGACTCTTTCGGGTACTGATGCGAATGATGCCGCGTACCAGGCGGCCCTCAGCATCCTGCTCGTCCAGGTGGTAGTCCTGCGTGATGCTGTTGATCAGGTCCGAGATCTTACTGGTCTTCTCGAGGAACACAGTGTCTGATGTGCACTTGGCCAGCTCATCGATCTGGTGGACACTGAACAACTCAGTCAGCTTCTTGAAAATGAGCACGTCAATCTCCCGGCTTGACATGGAGCCGCTACCCATCTCGGGCAGGTCCAGGTCCGACTCGTGGAAAGAGTAGTACTCCTCGGAGCCGCGGGGGCTGCTGGGAAGGGTGCTAGGCAGGCTGTGGCGCATGGGAGGGGGCTCGGCCAGGGGCTCCTTGTGGCAGGAGTCCGCATCAAGGTTGGGGGAGGTGGTGCTGCGGTAGGAGTAGACAGGGATCCCTTTGAGCTTGACATCGGGGTAGCTAAAGCTGCTTCCCATGGGAGACTTGAGCCGCTGGCCATCCCTGGGAGGCGCTCGGTCAGGGCTGGGGGGTACTCCATTATGCTCCTTGGCCCAGTTATCTTCAGCAGTTCCCTGAACAGAGTCTTCAGCAGACAAGCAGGGGCTGCAGCTCCGCACACAGGCCCCACAGCGCTGCAGGCAATCCCAGCAGCGGCGGAAGCAGAAGGCAGCCCGGCACCAGTCCCACCCCCAGGGCCGCCAGAGCAGGCAGCAGGCAGGGGCCTGGGTGGCTGGCTCAGCAGAGCCAGAAATGAAGGTAATGCTCTCTGGCCCATGGTGGCCGGGGTCCTTGGGGTCCGGCCTACGAGTGCATCGGCCTGGTGGGTGCTGGGGTGGCTCATTGTAGGTCTCCAGGCATAGCTCTGTTGGCCGTTCCCAGGGTCCTAAGCGAGGCGGCCCAGATGATGGGCGAGTCTGTCCAGGCCGGGGCATGGCTCACTGCATGGTTTGCTGAAGCCAGGCACCTGTGGGGGAAAAGCCAGGATCAGAGGTCAAGGACAAGGTGCTGGGTTGACCCGAAGAGCTGCAGACTCTGGCTTCTCAGAGACCTGTGATATGAATGGGTCAAAGATCCCCATAGACCCTCATGGGCTCTCACAGTGAAAATTCTCTCTGTGGTCTTAAGATTTTATAATTTTTAAACTGGGCATGGTGGTTCACACCTGTAATTCCAGCACTCCAGGAGGAAGAGGCAGGAGGATTGCTGTGAGTTTGGGGCCAGCCTGAGTTACATAGTTCAGGGTCTGCCTGAACTACAAAGCAAGACCTTGTCTCAAAAACACAAACTACTGGG
>PVIC010035569.1:0-18963 GCA_004025085.1 Thryonomys swinderianus | reverse complement strand
GACAGGCGTGAGCCACCACGCCCGGCACTGTGGTATGTGGTATTGATTGCTGGTGGGCGTGAGTCTCCACGCCCAGCATTGTATGTGGTTACTGGGGATCGAACTCAGGACCTTGTGCTTGCAAGGCAGGTGCTGGAACCACTGAGCTAACCCTCCGGCCCTTTTCTTTTTTTTTTTGAGACAGGGTCTCGCTTTGTAGTTCAGGCTGGCTCTGAGCTCACTGTGTAGGCCAGGCAAGCTTCAGACTCCAGCAATTCTCCTGTCTCTGCCTCCCAAGTGCTGGGATGACAGGTCTCTGCCTCCCAAGTGCTGGGATGACAAGCGTGAACCACCACGCCCGGCACTGTGGTATGTGGTATTGATTGCTGGTGGGCGTGAGTCACCATGCCCAGCATTGTATGTGGTTTTCGGGGATCAAACTCAGGACCTTGTACTTGGGAGGCAGGTGCCAGAACCACTGAGCTAATCTTCGGCCCTAGAATTCCTTTTTTTTTTTTTTGAGACAGGGTCTCGCTTTGTAGTTCAGGCTGGCTCTCAGCTCACTATGTAGCCCAGGCAAGCCTGGAACTCAGCAATCCTCCTGTCTTTGCCTCCCGAGTGCTGGGATTACAGGTGTGAGCCACCACGCCCGGCATTTAGAATTCCTATTTTTAAAGTGACCACCTAGAAGAAGCACAGTTAGTTTCACTTTTTTCCTCGCTGGCTGAAACTTGGTTATAGGGTCACGTGCAGCTAGAGATGGAAACTAGCTATGGAAGAGACTGAGGGATGTAGGTGTGCTCCATTAGCATTTCGGAGCTGCTAAGCAAGCAGGAATAAATGAATGGAAATCATAGAAACACTAGTATGGTGTTGACTAATCAGTATTAATTATTTCATTGTGTTAATGATGTACAGCAAAATTCTCAACAGCAGTCTCATTCTTTTTTTAGAATTTGTTACTTTTTTTTTTTTTACATTAAACTTGAATTGATTTAATTTGTCCTAAGTTGTTATGTTGTACATAAAAGGTATTGGAAATTTCGATGGAAGTGTGTTTCTAAGGAAGTTTATACTGTGTAATATTAAGAATTCTTAGTAGTGTAGAAAAATATATTTAACCATGTATCTCATTCATATAAGGTTATTATTTTGTACATCCAATGATTTATTAGTCTGTGTTAATTTTACCAAGTTCCAAGTGAATTCTCTGTACAGAATTAATTTCCTGGATCCTCTCTAGTAGATAACATTAATGAATATTTTTAAGGTAGGGTTTACTTTGTATTTAATGATGTCTACTATACGGTATAAATTATACTGTATTTGTAACATATCTTCATTTTCATTCAGTTTTGTTTTGTTTTCAGATAGGGTCTTATATAGCCCAGGCTGGCTTCCAACTCACAGCAATTCTCCTGCCTCGTTATCCCAAGTGTTGGGATTATAGGCATGCACTACCATGCCTGGCTCATTCTGTTTTAAATGTTTTCTTATTTTCCTTGTAATTTCTTCTTCTCTCTCTTTTTTTTTTTTTTTTTGAGACAGGGACTTGCTTTGTAGTCCAGGCTGGCCCTGAGCTCACTATGTAGTCCAGGCAAGCCTCGAACTCAGCAATGCTCCTGCCTCTGCCTCCCGAGTGCTGGGATTATAGGCGTGAGCTACCACGCCTGGCATTGTCTCATGTATTTAAAAATTTCTAAATATTTGGGATTTTTAAAGATATTACTACTTTTCTAATTTAATTCTGTTGTCAGTAAGCATTATTAAAGTTACAGTCTTATGAAAATTACTGAATGACTTGGCATATACCTGTCTTGGTAAATTTTCTATGTGCACTGATGAAGAGCATGTGTTCTATAGATGTTGGTACAGTATACTGTAAATATCAGCTATATCACAATGGTTGATATGTCATTCAGATATATAGCATTATCGACCTTGTGTTTTTGTTTTTGAAATGGTCTTGCTAAGTGGTTTAGGCTGGTTTTGAATTCATCACATCTCCCATTCTGGCCTCAGTCTACAGTGATCCTCCTGCCTTAGCCTTCCAAGTGCTGGGATTATAGGTGTGTCCTAGCACTGACCTTTTTATTTTTTTGTCATTTTGAAATGGGATCTTACTGTGTTGTCCACACTGGTCTTGAACTTACGATCTTCTTGTCTCAGTTCCCAAGTAGCTAGCACTACAGATGTGTGTCACTACACTTGGCTTGATTTTTAAATTTTTATTTATTTTTGTTAATTATTCTGTCAGTTTTTGGGAAACTAGGAGTTTAATCTTATTCTTGTGTTTCAGCAAAGGGAAAACTAATCTCTTTGGTTAAATTTATTCTTAATATTTTATTCTTTTGATGATATTATAAATGGAGTTCTTTAATTTCCTTTTTGGATCATTTGTTTCTCTTTATAGAATATAGCTGATTTTTTGTGTGTCAATTTTGTATCCTGCCATTTTGCTTATTACCTCTTAATGGTTTTGTAGATTTTTAAGGCTTTTCTACATAAAAGATCATACCTTTTGATGTAGTTCTATTGCTTACTTTACATCTGAATATCTTGTTTCTTTTTATTGGTTGATCAGTCTGAGATCTCCAGTACTGTGTTGAATAAAAGTGGCAAGACCACACATCCTTGTCTTACTCCCGACCTTAAATAAAAAACTTTTTTTTTTTTTTTTTTTTTGAGACAGGGTCTCGCTTTGTAGTTCAGGCTAGCTCTGAGCTCACTATGTAGCCCAGGTAAGCCTTGAACTCAGCAATCCTCCTCTCTCTGCCTCCCAAGTGCTGGGATTACAGGCGTGAGCCACCATGCCCAGCTAAAAAACTTTTTTTATTTTTCATACTTAAAAATTTTGCTTCACATATTCTGGGACTCTGTTGTTAGTATGAGGTATCACTGAGACATCTGGTGGGCTGGGGATGTAGCTCAGTGGTACTACCATACCTGCCTAACAAGTGCACCGTCCTGAGTTCAATCCCTGGTACCTGCTGCAAAAAAAAAAAGACATGGTGATTGTTTAAATTTTTAAAAATTTAACACAATAAAAGACATCACCATTAATCCCCATGTCAAAGCACTCTTTCTCACTTCAGACAGATCTACATCATCTTTGCCCCTCTCTGAAGCAGTTGTGGAAGTGCCCTTTTTTGAGTGTTTTTAGTTGTGCCATCACAGGGCAGAATTCATTTTTCACAAATCTCTTTTTATCAGGTGGTACTTTATAACAGATCCTTGGTAATCATCAGGCAAATTTAATAAATGCTGTATAGTTGAATTATCCCACCAGCATCAACATTTCTAGAATTGTAAATATACAAGATAGGACTCATTCTAAACCTTTATGCGTATTTATTATCCAAGAAAATACTGAACACAGTTTAGCCCTTTGTGAAGATTTTAGGGAATCATGATCTAGATGTTTACTAATCTATTCGGGCCTCATTGAGATGTATGGAATTAGCCCAGTGTTGTGGTGCATGCCTGTAACCTGTAATCTCTGCCTTGTGGGAGGCTCAGCCAGAAGGCTTACAAATTCAGGTTCAGCCTGGGCAATTCAACATTAGTGAGACTCTTGTTTGTTTTTAAAAAACATTTTAAAGGAAAATATAGTTCAGTGTAGAAGTCTTGGGCATGGGTTTAATCCCCAGTACTGGAAGAAAAAAAGAAATCCATAGAAAACAAAGAAAAAGCACATGAAACCAGTTAGGCTACTGGATTTTTTTTTTAAGTGTTTTATAGAGTTCAGTTTCTTTTTTATTTTTGAGACAGGGTCTCGCTTTGTAGTTCAGGCTGGCCCTGAGCTCACTACATAGCCCAGGCAAGCCTGGAACTACTCAGCAATCCTCCTGCCTCTGCCTCCCAAGTGCTGGGATTACAGGCATGAACCACCACGCCCAGCATTGTATGTAGTTACCGGGATCGAACTCAGGACCTTGTGCTTGTGAGGCAGGCACCAGAACCACTGAGCTAAATCTCCAGCCCAGAGTTTAGTTTCTTTATCTTCTTAGTGTATCTGACTTTAGCAGCTACTCCTTTTCCATTTTTTTGCTTTTGATCACATTAATCTATTGATGGCAAACTAAGTATGTGCTTTAGAAATGAAAGTAAGAATAAATAGCCTCTATAGGGCTTTTATGGGATAAGATTTTTCACTTTCACGGATTTCTTCCCTCTCCATTCACTATTCTGGTACTTTTGGGGTCAGCATTACAATATGTGCAAAGACAGAAATTGATCCTTGTTGTCAGGGTGTTCAGGATCAGTCTTTCTTGGCTAGTTAGAGACTCTTCTATAGTTCTTAGCTGTATTTAAGGTAATGTTCTTTTTGATTTATTTTACAGTTCAAATGATGTATTTTGTGTTTCAGTAATAGAGTAGGAATTGAATGAAAGGCATTGTTTTAGCTCTCTTAAGTGGGTCTTATATAGGATTATAACTAGAATTAACAGTTTTGTTTTAAAACCGAGATTACAAAAAAAACAACAACAAAGATAATGAAATATGTGTTTCTTTTTCTCCCTTGCAGGAAATACAGATGAATAGAACTGCAATTGAAGCTTTTAATGAAACAATTAAAATATTTGAGGAACAGTGTCACACACAAGAACAACACAGCAAAGAATATATTGAGCGATTTCGCAGAGAAGGGAATGAAAAGGAGATTGAGCGGTAAATTTACTTAATCCTCTAAGTACATTGAGACCAGAATTTTCTTCTCCCATAATTCCTACCTTACCTTGTTTTACCCTTTCAAACCCCAAAGTCCCAATGTTTCTTCCGAGATCAGACAAGACCCATGTACAGGATGGTACCTTTTCTTATTTGTACTGATACCAAACAAAACTTCTCTCTTGTTCTTTCTCTGTTCCCCTAAGTTGTTAACTCACGCCTGTCTTTTAGAAATCAAGTTAGACATGACTTTTTTTAAAAACTGTTGGCTGATTCCCCAGCTCATTTTAGGAGCTTTGGGCTGGTGATCCTACAGTGTTTGGTCCTGAGCCCTAGTTTACTAAATGCCATGACCACTCGTTGATATTAGGCATATAGTATATTTACCCTGATAGGGCCCCAATACTTAAGTGCTGCCTTGGAGTACATAATGAGTAGTCACTAAATATTTTTTGAATCAAAAACCAATTTTGGCAGCTAATAATAAATTGGAATAGAATTAGAGTACAGGCAGGAAAATAAGCATGAATATTTCAGGTGGCTGCAGATTAAAATATGGTGAGTAACTGGACTACCGCTGGCAGAAAGGCAGTTAACAGAACTATTGAGGACTTGATGCCTGATCAGATATGGTAGGTATGGGAGAAGTCACAGATCATTCATAGATTTCTGGTATGTGTGAGCGGGAAGAAAATGGTGTTATTCACTAAAATGAGAAGTACATGAAGAGAGTTCAGGGTTGTAACCAATGAGTTTAAGGTTCTTCTGAGAGCTCAAATGGGGCTGTCTGACAGGTAGACAGTTGATTATTTGCATTTGGAGCTCAGGGTACAAAAGGATTTGGGAGGCATAAGTATATGTAGATGTTTATAGGTGCTAAGCATGAGCGAACACAGAATGAGTAGCATTAAAATATAATGGATTTGACAATTAAAATGATACTGGAAGCCTTTATCATAATAAAGCATTTATCAAAATTAATGTAGAATATTGGAAGACCAAATTAGATAATAGTAGGTGGAGGAGTGAAAAGACATGGAAAAATGGGTAATAAGTAAAAATAAATCATATGTAAAGGCAAAGCAAAATCATTTCTAGTATTAGTTGTTAGTGAACTTGTGTGTGCATGAGTATAGCACTACATATTGAGAGTTTGTGTTAGCTTAGTAGTTAAAACCATGGGCTGGAATCTGATACAGACATTTCTTGTGTAATGAATGACCAAACTACATTCCTGCAACTAGCTTGTTAAATGATTCGGTCACTAATAAGGAACATATAGTATGTACATACTGAAATGTACATATAGTATGTGCATTTCAATATTCAGAAGAAAATGTCAAAGGAAACTCCAACTTGATGACTTTGCTTTTATATATATAACTTTTACATGTAGTACTATAATATATAGCCAAACATAAAACTACAGTACTGTGCTATACAGTATAATAAATTACAGTATATATAAACAAGGTACTCTGTATTTAAAAAAAAGACATTGATGCTCTATTAAAAAAATGTACAGGGCTGGGATTTAGCTCAGTGGCACTGTGGTTGCCCTGAAAGCACAAGATCCTGAGTTTGATCCTTAGTATGGGTGTGTGTGTGTGTACAGAATTTCACTGTCCCCCCCCCCGAAAAAGGTGGGCCATAAGTCTGAACAACATACTTCAGTCATAAGTTTGAACGGTCATCAAACAGGTAGGTTGTTTAACAGGGAATATTTGTATTGGCTATTTACCGGCTTTGTAACTTTGGTGAGTTACCTAACCTGTTTGAATCTGTTTCCTTTTCCCTGAACTGTGGACAGTATCTTACTGGAATGCATGTGAAGTAAGCCACATATTATTGAGTGACAAATGAATAATATGGATAATTATTACCTTAAAGATTGAGCATAGGCCGGGCCTGGTGGCTCACGCCTGTAATCCCAGCACTCGGGAGGCAGAGACAGGAGGATTGCTGAGTTCGAGGCTTGCCTG
Source organism: Thryonomys swinderianus (assembly GCA_004025085.1). NCBI lineage: Eukaryota > Metazoa > Chordata > Mammalia > Rodentia > Thryonomyidae > Thryonomys > Thryonomys swinderianus. The sequence continues at coordinate 12,331 of PVIC010035569.1, read as the reverse complement.
GGCTATATAGTGAGCTCTAGGGCCAGCCTGAACTACAAAGTGAGACCCTGTCTCAAAAAAAAAAAAAAAAAAAAGATTGAGCATAGCAGAACTGTGTGCTGGGAAAGGTTATACTCATCATTTATTGAGTACTTACCAAAATGTGCCAGGCAATATTTTAGTCCTTTTACCTGTATTATCATAATTTAGCAAAGGTAGGCACTGTTACAGGCATTCATTTTAAATAGGTGAGAAATGAAGGCATAGTCCCAGTATGTGGTAGGGCTGAGATCTAACTGCAAAACCTGTTTTTAATTGCTGTGCTTCCTATTATTTAATATAATGCATAGAAATTTACTTGCTCAGTCTTGGCTGCATCCGGGGGTCATTGGGATTCTTTTTGACATTGCCTTCTGGCTCAGTTTTTCTGAGCTGGCTTTCTGCTTCAGCAGGTTTTCCTTTGAGGAGATAGTATAACTAATGTGAATCCTAGAATCACATATCATCACATAGCAACCCCAGCGAAAGAAAAACATTCTTTTTATAATAATATAATAATTTATATAATGATTATATACATATATAATAATATAATAACTCTAGCAAAAGGCTTACACTTACCTGGGCTCTGATGGCACATATCTATAGTCCCAGCAACTCAGGGGGATGAGTTAGGAGGATCACTTGGGCCAGGAGTGCAAGATCAGCCTGTGCAATATTGCAAGGCCCTGTCTCAAAACAAAAACAAAGCAAAAAACAAGGCTGGAGATGGTAGCACATGCCTATAGTCTAAGAATTCAAGAGGCTGAGGCAGGAGGAAAGCTAAGAATTTGATGCCAGTGTAGGCTACCTAGTGACTTGAGGATTGGACTACATAGTGAGATGCTAACAAACACACTCTCCAACACACACACACACACACACACGCATGCATGCACGTGTGTGCCAAACCAACCAAGTAAAAAATAAAAGCCCTAGAACAAACTCATTAGATCCATAGGAGTCTTATTCTCAATACTCAAACAGTCTTTGTGACCTGAGGGCAGGGCTGCAATGAAATGGAATTACTTATTAGCCAGTTGTGCATGGGTGTGTGTGTGTGTGTGTGTGTGTGTGCGCGCGCACACACACATGTGTCTGTACCCATGGATCTGAGATGAGGGCAGAGAACCCTTAACTTTGCAAGGACCATCATGGTACTATTACTAGAAGAGTAGGAATGGACCAAACAAAAACAACATATGTCCACTATACTCATGATAATGGGAGAGTAGCACATAACTGTGGTATGTGGCTAATAGATCAGCTACCTGGGAAGCTGGGGCGGGAGGATCACCTGAGACCAGGAGTTCAAGGGCACCCTGTGCAACATAGCAAGACTGTTTAAAAAAAAAAAAGACATTTGGGATGTAATAGGGTCCTTCTGCTTAATTGTTATTTCAACCTTACTTTCAAATATTTTCACAGAATTATGATGAATTATGATAAATTGAAATCACGTTTGGGTGAGATTCATGATAGCAAAATCCGTCTGGAACAGGATTTGAAGAAACAAGCTTTGGAGAACCGAGAAATAGATAAAAAAATGAATAGTATCAAACCTGACCTGATCCAGCTGCGCAAGATTCGAGATCAGCATCTTGTGTAAGTAGTGTGGGGCTATATGGGAGGGAAACACTAGTGCTGGAACTAGAGATGTTAGAGATGAAAGAAGAGTTCTGTAATTAAGAACTGGACAGTGAGAGTATAAGAATTTAGAAACACAGCCCTATTAGTGGAGGGCAGACCAAAATGTGACATAGACCCCTTTATGAAAATGTCTTGAGAACCTTAGATTGTGGCTGTATCAGAGATTATCTGGGCATGGTGGCTCATGCCTATAATTCCAATACTCAGGAGGCTGAGGCAGGAGGATCACCATGAGTTTGAAGCCAGCATGGGCTACATAGTGAGTTCAAGGCCAGCCTGAACTATAAAGTAAGGACCTATCTTAAAAAACAAAAAAACCCCCATGAAACCACCTGAAAAGAAAATAAAGGTTGGGGATACAGCTCAGTGCAAAGGCCCTGGTTTCAGTCCTCTATATTGGGGGTGGGGGTGGGGACAAAAAGAAGAAATACAGATTAATGCTTGGCTAAAAAACCCAGAATCTTTGATTATGTGAAAGAGCCATAGAAATAAAAATTACTCTTTGGAAGTAACTTAAGAGTGTGCCTACATGTAAGTAAACAAAAAAAAATTCTGAAAAGAATTTTTAAACTTAAATGAAATTATGTATTTAAGTAGCAAAGATGTGTGAGATAATTTAGTTAGGTATGAAGCCCAACTCTTTAACATAGAAAAAGCTATATGATTTAAGCAAATAGATATGATTGGGATATTATCCTACTATAAATAGAAATATATATTATCAGAACAAGATGTATGGGTTATGTTGGGCATGGTGGCACACATTTGTGATCCCAGCACTCTGGGAGGCTGAGACAGGAGAAATGCTGTGAGCTCAAGGGTAATGTGGACTATAGAGTGAGACCCTGCCTCAAAAAGCCAGATATATAAAAAGTGAAAAAAAAAAAGGGGGCTGGGGGGAAGTCGTTCCATGTAAAGACTCTGGGTTCATTCCCTGCATATAAACAGCCAAAAACAACAACAAAAAGACTGGAGAGCATAATTCAGTGAGAGAGCACTGTTGAGTATGTGTCAGCCCTGGGTTCAGTCCCCAGTACAGTATCAGCAACAAAATTAAACAAGTATCCATAGCATATTGAAGAGCTTAGTAAATAAGGGAAGGAGATGTAAAAAGTGGGGATGCTCATGTATTTCCAGTCACATTGTGAAGCTGAAGGGTATGCCATGAACCAGTGGAATGAATGGAAGTGTTTCTTTGTCCTGAAAAGCAGTAAAGATATTCTGAAATACGCCATCCCAAGGGGCATAATTAAATATGGTATTTGTCCATTCAGGTCACTATCACAAAATAATAGAAAATGGTATCATATTTTTAAAAAGTTATAGTTCTAGAGCCTGGAAGACAGATGAACCAGATTCAGTGTCTGGTAAGAGCTGAGTACAGCAGTAGTTTTTAGGATAAATAATTACAACTGCACTACGTTGAATAATTTTTAATAACATCCTTCCCAACAGATTGTTTGCTATTGTGGCTGAAAAAAACCCTGGAAATAATCTGAATGTTGATCTAAGTGTGCTTATGGGTTTATATATCTATGTATGAAAATTCATTAGGGCTGGGGATATAGCTCAGTGCCACACCTGCCTGGCAGGCACAAGGCCCTGAGTTCAGTCCCAGTACCATGTGGGGATTCCTCAGTCTGCACACCCATGATTAACAACGCATTCGGTCACAAAAAGGATATTAAAGTTTTTCTTAGGTATAAAAACTCTTCCTATTTCTTTAAAGAATATATCTTGTTTATATGCAGTTCATTTTCATCATGAGTTAAGATTATAAGTACCATTTACTTTCTTGGTATTTATAAATTCATAAATTTAAAAAAAAACAGTGATTTGCCATCACAAGATAGATGTACTTCTTGTGAGCATTGAGAAATGTGTGCTCCAGGAGTTTCAGCTCAAGGAGTCCTGGGGAAGGTCTGCATTTCTGTTAACTTCACTGATACGTAATTGACGTACATAAGCGATACAGCCTACTCATTGAGTGTAATTCAGAACTGGGCCCGATGGCACATGCCTGGAGTACCAGCTTTTCAGGTGGCTGAATGAGAATAACATTTGTATCCACAAGTTCAAGACCATGCTGGCCAACATAGTAAGACCCCATCTGAAATAAAAGTGTACAGTTCCATGTTTTTCAGTGTATCTACAGATATTTGCAATCATCATATGTTTTAGGACATTTCATCTTCATAAAAAGGAATTCTGGAAGCTAGGTGTGGTGGCACATGCCTAGAATCTCAGCATTCTGGGAGGCTAAAGCAAAAGGGTCACAAGTTCTAGGCTAACCTGGGCACCTTAGTGATTTAGCAAGATCCTATCTGAAAATAAAACACAAAAGAAACCCCAGTACCTTACAAGCACAAAACCCCTGTACCTTTTACTTATTATCCCTATCTACCTATATGACTGTAACCCCGTCCTACACAACCACTGTCCTTTTTTGTGTCTTAGTGGATTTAAGTGCTCATGATATGGGGATATAAATGGAAGCATGCCATCTCTTAGGACTGACCTCTTCCGCTTAGCATGATGTTTCATCCATGCTGGAGTAGGTATCAGTTCTTCATTTTAATGGCCAAATAATAATAATAGACATATGCTCCTTTTTATCTTACTGGCATCAACTGATGCATACTTAAGCTGTTCTTACCTTTTGACTGTTACTAATAATGCTGCTGTAGATACTCATGTACAAGTTTTGTGAACAGATTGTTCTCCATTCTATTGAGTACATACAAGGAGTGGAGTTCCTGAACTATATGGTAATTATGTTTAAGTGCTCTAAAAAGTGACTGAACTGGGCCGGAGATTTAGCTCAGTGGTTCTAGTGCCTGCCTCGCAAGCGCAGGGGCCTGAGTTCAATCCCAGTAACAATATACAATGTTGGGCGTGGTGACTCACGCCCACCAGCAATCAATACCACATACCACAGTGCCAGGCGTGGTGGCTCACGCCTATAATCCCAGCACTCAGGAGGCAGAGACAGGAGGATTGCTGAGTTTGAAGCTTGTGGAGGCTACATAGTGGGCTCAGAGCCAGCCTGAACTACAAAGTGAGACCCTGAACTATTTACATTCACACTAGCTATGACAGTCTGGGTTTTTAAAAGTAAGTGAGTCACATTTAATACATTTCTTCTAACTATAGGATTTTTTTTTCCTGGAGCTAGGGTTTAAAACCCAGGTCCTCACTAGGGTTAGGTGTGCTTTAACATCAAGCTACAACACCAGCACTACTAACTCTAAGTAGTTACAAGTGATTTTTCTCTTTTAAGGAATATGTGTGGGTGTATGTGTGTATTTTCACTTTACTCTTTTAACTTTTTTTAAAAGTCAATTTTATTGATACATTTTATATATATGTTGTGATCACAATCAACATTGAGAATTTGTGCCAGTATATGACACGACTTAATTGTCATTTTTTCCCATTGCCCTGCACTCCAATCCCCCACTTGAACTCATTTTGTAGCCCAGGTTTTCCTTGAACTTGCAGTAATTGTCCTGCTTTAGCCTCTTGAGTGCTGGGATTACAGGTGTGTGCACTGTCATGTCTAGCTTTATATGAAAACTTTATTACCGGAGCTCTTCCCATTTCTTAGGTATGCATGTGTGCACACACACACAGTTGGATCCAGTAAGAACTGTTTTCCTAAGGTAGTACCAGGAAACTAGCGGAAGACACAGTCCTTTGTCCTTCCTTCCTAACCACTCTCATTAGATCCTCCCTCTGCTCCTAGTCACTGGTTCCTGTCATCTGGTTAAATACTGCTATACCAGAAAATTCAGGGGTACCCTTTATAGTAAGTAATCTAACTGACCACCAGCAACAGATTTTTTTTGTATTGGGGATTGAACACAGAGTCTTTGCACTGAGGAATTGAGATACATCCCCAGCTTTTTTAAAATTTTTAGACAGAAAGGGGGTCACTAAGTTTCCCAGGCTGGGTGAATTGAAGTCTTCCTATCTCAGTCTCATAGCACTCTGGGATTACAAGTTCTGCATTTTAAAACTCTTCTTAGACTCCTCCATTTCATACCTTAGCTGTGCTGTAGGGGAAGCATAAACTCTCCTTTAGGACTACTGCTTTAGGGTTAAACTAGTTTTCTACCCTTGCTCTCAGGGACTTCCCAGTTTAATCTTCTAGACTGAGTGAAACACAAGCCCTTTTTTTAAAGTTGACAGTTGTGTTACAAGACCAATGAGATCTTTAGAAACAATAGGATATATAAATTTTCCTCCACTTGCTGAAGCAGGAACAAAGAAAAGGTATGATAATTAGGTATTGTTTTCTTTCCTTTAAAAAATAATTTTATTAAATGTAGCCCACCAGCAAATACTTACTTTGTATGAATTGAATATCTTGTGTTGACACCATTTTACACTTGATCTTAGCCAAAAGGCTGAGAAGCGATGACACCATTTTAAACATTGGGAATATAACCATGAACAGGACAGAATCCCTACCACCTTTTACTTTTTATTTACTTTTTCAAAGTTTAATTCATGTAAAATTTAATCAGTCAAGTTAATGAAAATCTCAAAATTTTTTAGTTAGTGTATAGTGGAGGAAATTTAACTTCATTGCGAATAATACAGTATTTAGTATTTCCATTAACAATCTGTGCTGCAGAAAGAGTGGTTGCATTAAATCTTAATTCATCAGGGTCACGTTCCATAAACCTTTACTAAAGTCTCATCGCCAGTTTTCATGATTAATTGGAAATGGTTTCCACCTATTCAATTCATAGAGATGCCCATCTACATGGACTAACACAATAAAATGGAGGTTTGCTTTTTCATCTATATTTGGTGCCTCCGTGGCCACTGGTCTCATGAGTAACTTGAATAGCATCGTAGTTCTCCAGGTATCTGGCTCATTCTTCAGGTCTCACTGATACCGACTCCTCCAGGGAGTTTTTCAAGGTTGATCCAGATTCAAAGTGCATCTTGTCTTCATTGTTCACAATAGCATGGAGCAGTCCAATTGTGCCACAGGCATTGCTGATGGTTTGCTTCATGAAATACACTGATGACGTAACATCCTGTCTCTGAGATTTTATTTTTTCCTCCTTTTCTGTTCTGAATACTTAGTATTTTTCTGTAACAGGGAAGAGAAGTACATTGCACAGACTGGTTTCAGTACCGTGTTCATGAGTTCAGGGTCTGTTCTGTACACCTCAACAGATTGCCAGTTAGGATGTAGACCTAATTGTTTGAGAAACTGGTTGGTAACCTCTGTGTTGCCCTCCAGTGGCAACCAGCGCTCCCCTCCATGGCCATGCATCTGGCCCCTCTCTAGCTCTCAGAGCCACCACTGTCGCTGCCACTTTCCTTACCACCCTTCTTAAAAAAAAAAAAAACTTACATTATAGTGAGGGAGATCAACATGAGTAGTGATCATACAAAATGAGTTTCAGCCAAGTGGTATGAATATGATAAAATGAAGTCAGTTGTAGGAAGAGACTGGGGACTGCCTTCGTCAGGACAGTTAGGATAGACACCCTGAAGAGGCGTTTGTGCTGAGACCTAAATGGTAAGGAGCCTTTGCTGGGGACAGTGAATGAAACTTTTTAATACTTCAATTTTAGACCATTGACCATCTGAAAGGAACTAAATGTAATGGTTTTATATCATTTGGTGCCTAAACGTTGGTATTTTATGATATTATGATTTGCTTAGTGAGCGAGTAAACTCCTGTCAGTTACTTAGATTGCTACCCTGAATTTCTTGTGGTTTAATTTAGGTACAAAATAGACCTTGAAATTTCTGGTTACAATCTGAAACTTAATTCATTAGGCCACATAGGAGGTGAACCTCCCTCCTGACTGTGGAAATGGGATGTCATCAAACTGATGATTTCAGAAACAAATGTTCCATTGGATTTGAGTGCAAGTGTATGTGTGTTTGGAGGCTTATGAAAAGGAAACTGACAAGGGAGAGATATATCTAATTTCAGATAGCTTTCTATATTTATGCCGTTTGCAAAAAAGATTAATTCTTTATGGTTTGGTTGTCTTGGACATGCCTGCATTGTCTGGGCAGTTTGCATAGACTGACACCAGTGTCTTCCCTCTGGCAGGTGGCTGAGTCACAAAGGAGTGAGACAGAAGCTCCTGAACGCATGGCTTGGAATCAAGAATGAGGATGCTGACGAGTGAGTTCTCTCTGAGCCTTTAGGTTGAGGACTTTGTTAGCAATATGAGATATGGACTCTGTACATGCTAAGAGTTAGTTCTTGCTGTCAGGTGATGATATTAAGTGAAGAACTTTGCAACTCTTTTGAATTGAATTGCCTTGTAGGCATTTGAATTTGGAAATCTGCTAATCATGTGAAACTGGGTGCATATTCAGACATTTATGTTTCAGCTTCTTGGTTGAAATGTGAGTTTTGTGCCTTGCATACCCCTGCATATAATGAGGTTGTTTAAAAAAAACACTAACTATAATTTTGCCTTGTTATTTTATGATTAAGCATTTAGAGGATCATTTTATTCATGAATTTGCTTTTTAGACATAAATTGTTATTAAAATAATTTTAATTGTCATTTAACTTTTAGGGCCTATTTTATCAGTGAAGAAGATGAAAACTTGCCACATTATGATGAGAAAACCTGGTTTGTAGAGGATATCAATCGAGTACAAGCAGAGGACTTGCTTTATGGGAAACCTGATGGTGCATTCTTAATTCGTGAGAGTAGCAAGAAAGGATGCTATGCCTGTTCTGTGGTGTAAGTCTGCTTTGAGAAAAATGTTTTAGGAAAAATAATACCTAAAATTATCTTGGGAATTTAAATTTATGTGGTAAATAGAGTAGAGCCTGCAGTTGTTGATGTTAGATTTCAGGCATCTGTGAGACCTTGAACTGAAAAAAAAAATCATTTTAATTCTTTAGAAGTTTCTATGTATGCCTAATTTGGTTGCTATTGCCAGAGAAGGGGAGGCTCAATTAAATAGAACTGTTTTTACTTTAGAAGAGAAACTGTATTTAAATTTTAAAATAGAATACTAATCCGTTGAGGTAGTGATGGAAAATATGGGTGTATTTTCCTTAAGATAATTTTATGACCTTTGTTTTTTAAAGCTTGTTTTCCTTTTAATAGAAAGTAGCTGATGGTGGTAGCACATGTGGAAAATCTGAATCCTTAGGAGAGGCTGGATTAGGAAGATCATGAATTTGAGGCCAGAGTGGGCTACATAGTGAGATTTTATCTTTTTATTTTTACGAGAGTGAAATTCAGCAGCAGCCATTAACTGCATGTTAGTCAGATTTTGCTCAGTGTGATGTATGTATATTCTTCAAGAAGGCAAAGATACTATTGACAGAGTCCATACCTGGAAATACAATGATTGTGAGGGCAAGCTTTGGTGCTACATGCAGTGTGTTCAAATCTTGGCTCTACCACTTCTTTCCCTACTTTTTTAATCTGTAAAAGAAGGATACTAATAAAAATAGCGGCTTTGGGGGTTTTGTGAGGAGTAACTTAATACATGTAATATGCTTTGAACATTGCTGTTACGTATTACCTACTAATACTGTTAGGGTAGTGATGCTAATGATGGACATGGCAGAAGCAAATGAAGGTGACAAAGCAACTGTGCACTCAGAAAGGGTAGGTGGAGAGTATAGAAGAGACATTCATATTAACAGTGTTCAGTGCTTTACATCTTGTCTTCAGTTCCCTATTTATATCATAAATTCTGAATTTGAATCCCAATTTACCTGCTTTCAAAACTCATGTATTTAGCTGCATCAGGCTTTAAAAAGTATCCAAGATAAATAGAATCACTGTGAAATAGGTATCATTAGTAAGCAGTACACATGCAGAGCTGTTCTCATGGGGGAAGAGAAGATGGGGAGGTTTCAGAGAAGAGACATTAGAGCTGGATTTTCAAAGGACAAATGGCTACAGGCAGAAAGTGAGGAGAAGTTGAAAATGAATTGGATTGTGGTCATCTCAAGGTGCAACTAATTGTAACATTTCTTTTCTCTTTGACCTACGCTGCTCAGGTTATCTGAATGGAAATGACAGGAGAAAGTAATTTTGTAAAATTTGGGCTCTCTAAAAATTAATAATAAGAAAATGAAAGCAGGGCTGGGGATTTAGCTCAGTGGTTTGCCTTGCAAGTGCAGGTCCTTAATTCGTCCCTGGTACCACATACCATAGCCAGGCGTTGTGGCTCATGCCTATAACCCTAGCACTCAGGATACGGAGGCAGGAGGATTGCTGAGTTGGAGGCTAACTTGGGCTACATAGTGAGTTCAGGACCAGCCTGAACTACAAAGCAAGACCCTGTTTCAAAAAAAAAAATTATTACAGTAAAAGACACGCTGTCATTACCCCCCCCAGTACTCCCCTTACATCTGAACATATTCATCCCATCATTCTTGCCACTTTCTGAAGCAGTTTTGGGAGACCCTGTTTGGAGTATCTTCAGTTGTGCTGTTGTGGCTGCCTCAGTGTCCTCTATCAGTTCAGAAGCTTTACCCTTTCAGGATCAGTGTGATTCTGGGGAAGATCCTGAAATGACATGGTGCCAGATCCAGTGAACAAGGTGGATGAAGATACACCATAATGTTCTTTGACAGAAATTGCTGTACCAGAAGCTGTGTGCACTAAGGAGTGTTGTCAGGATGAAGGGTGAAACTGTCCATTTTCTGTTACAGTATTTCTTATACTATTCAGAGTTCACTGTAGTGTTTGCAGGTACAAATTGAGTGTGCACAATTTCATAAAGATAAATGGACACACATTTTTTTTTGCATGAGGAGAAAGGATGGTTTCCAGTGAAACTGAAGCATGGTCTTAGGATCATAATCATAGACTCAAGTTTCATCTCCTATATGACATTTCTTGAAAAGCTGGAATCTGAAGCAGCATGATTGCACAACTCTACTGAAAAAGCTTGATTGTGATCTATGATTTATGGTACAACACACAACATCTGTTTTCAGCCATAGCTCACAACCAGCTGATGCACTGAACAAGTTGAAACCTGACATACACTGTTACTAAGGGTCAGATGGTGCTTCTTATATGGAAGATCTCTTTTTGTTGAATGGCACATGGCAGCAGTACTCATATATATATATAATTTTTTTAAAAAATAACACCTCATAGTAAGGCATTAAGATACAAGACACTTGCTTTTCCATTTTAATTTGTGTTCACAACATTATAAATAAGCATAAGAAGTTAGTGAATTCAAGCGCCTTCTTGGGCTAAAGACATGCCACCAGCAACGCATACGTTGGAGAGTCAGGTAGTAAGAACTTGTAATTCTGTTGTTACCATTTGGAAAACAAATTTAGCCAGACAGGGTGACTGGGGCTGTAACTCATTGTGAAGGCCTTGGGTTCAATTCCTACTACCTAAAAAAATAAGAAATCTGTAATATCTTGTACAGAAATAAAAAGGCATGCTGCATCTTAGCAACAAGTGACTGAATATATTCCTATCATAAATTGATTCTTTGACTTAGCATAAGGCTTCTAAGGTTTATGGATTTTGGATGTATCTATAGTTCATTCCTTTTTATTGCTAAATAATATCTATTGTATAGATATATAACATTTTTTATTGAATGAATAACCAGTAGTATCTAGCAGAGAGAGCCCTATGAGCTGGGTGTAGTTGAGCACACACCTGTAATCCCAGTGCTCTGGAAGACTGAGGCAGGAAGATCATAAATTTGAGCCCAGTGTGGCATCTTAGTGAAACTGTGCCTCAAAAATGAAAAAGGCTGGGGAGGTGGCTCAGTGTGTGAAGGCCCTGAGTTCAAGCCCTAGTACTGGGGGCAAAAACAAGAGTGAGGAGGGGAGAGAGAGGTGAGAAAGTGAGAAAATAGGACATTTGATTAGGGGTAGAACATAGAAGGTAGAAGATCAACATTATCAATGATCGACCATAGGTTAGGCCATAATAAAAGTCTCAATAAATGTAAAAGGATTGAGAGCATACAAACAATGTCTCCTACTCAGCCGTGTTACCTTTGACAAAGGAACTAAACATCTTCACTGGAAGAAAGGTAGCCTCTGGCTTTCACTTGCTGAAGATTAAATCTAGACCCCTGTGTTTCACTATGCACTAAACTAAAATCAAAATGGATCAAAGATCTAAATATTAAAACAAATGCTTGTTCTACTGAAGATAGAATAGGTAGAGCTCTCAAAGGCATTGGTGTAGGCAAAGACTTTATGAACAAAATCCCTAAGTATGAAGAATCAATAACTAGGATCTATCTTATTAAAAAGCTTTTGCACAGCAAGAGAAATCAACAGAATGAAGAGACAATCCACAGTTTTGGGAAAAAAATTTTGCCAGCTGCTCCTCATACAGAGGACTAGAATATATGAAGAACTAAAAAAAAAAAAAAAATCAGATCCCTCAAATTTAAAGATCCAGTCCAAAAAATGAACATCAAAAATGATGATGAAGTGCCAGGTGTGGTGGCTCATGCTTGTAATCCCAGCACTCGGGAGGCAGAGACAGGAGGATTGCTGAGTTCGAGGCTTGCCTGAGCTACATAGTGAGCTGAGAGCCAGCCTGAACTACAAAGTGAGACCCTGTCTCAAAAAGAAAAAAAAAAAAATGATGATGAAAGGGCCAGAGGGTTAGCTCAGTGGTTCTGGCGCCTGCCTTGCAAGCGCAAGGAC
>PVIC010035568.1:0-10614 GCA_004025085.1 Thryonomys swinderianus | reverse complement strand
ACCCTTGGTACTGGCAGTTGAAGCTAGGGCATCCTAGGCCATCTCTTTATAACTGAGCTACATCTTCCACTAAGGAGTGTGTACTGAGCTACATCTTTGTCTCTTTTTTAAAGTTTGTGTTTGTTTGTTTATTTTGAGACAGGGTCTGGCTTTGTAGTTCACGCTGGCCCTGAGCTCACTATGTAGCCCAGGCTAGCCTCAAACTCACAGCAATCCAAGTGCTGGCATTACAGGTGTGAGCCACTATGCCCGGCATTGTGTTGTGTGGTTACTAGGGATCAAACTTGGGACCTTGTGCTTGCAAGGCAGACACCAGAATCAGTGAGCCCTTCAAGTTTTATTTTGAGACAAGGTCTTGCAAAATTCCCCAGGCTGGGCTTGAATTTGTAGTCCTCCTGCCTCAGCCTCCCCAGTAGCTGGGATTATAGGTATTAGGAACCACAGCCAGTAATATTTAAGAAAGTATTACTTGCAAGGCAGACACCAGAACCAGTGAGTTAAATCCCTGGCCCTTAAAGTTCTATTTTGAGACATTTGGAGACAATTCTTAATACTTTATTTTAGTTTATTTTGAAACAATTATAATATTTATTATAATAGCTTATTTTGAGACAGTTTTTAATACTTAAGAAAGTATTACTCTTTTTTTAAATTACTACATGTTTGCAATACATAATGATTACATTCCTTATGGTGAGTTGGTATGAGTACATAACACATCTTAATTCTTTTTTTCATACCTATCTCATTACCACCATTCTTCCATCCCTTAGTCTCCTTCCCTTTTGCAAAAGATCTATCTCTTTTTTTATCTTTGTTAAAGATATTTCACTATCTCTTAAACTGGAGAAATATGTAAGGTTAGAATTTCTGGTAGAGGTGTAAGTTGGGTTGGAAAGACAAAGATTATATTCATCTAATTTGAAAGTTCTGTTCCTCTCACTTGTAACAAAAACATGACATAAAGAAAATTTTAATATTCATGAAAATTAATACCTTTTCACATTAGGGAAATGATAAGAGGTTTAATCTTGAGTTTGTGTTCAAACTCTGCTAGTTACTGGCACTGCGAGTTTAATCAAGTTGCACAAGATCTTTTAAATCTTGCTTCATCATGCGTAAAGTAGGGCTAATAGCAGCTGTAAAAGAGGGTTTGAAGATTGAATATGACTGTGTGTGAAGACAGTGTGCACATTCAGTAAGTGATAGTTCTTATCATGGAACCTACGAGTTCCACGAGCAGAGATCTTCACTTGTTTTGACTGAGGTTTTATTTTTGGCGTTGCTGGGGTGGAATGCAAGGCCCTTCCTTGTGCAGATGGGGAAGAACTACATCCCTAGTTTAGCCCTTGCTGATTTTCTAAGCCGGGAGGACTAGGGCTAAATCTGTCATGCACTTCTAAAGTGAACTCATTGGCATTTAAGATGTCTGTAATGAGATGAGATGATTTCTGAATTTTCATTTTCAAGCATGTGTTCTTATTCAGATTTTATCAGCCTTCAAGTTCTCAGCTGAGTAAAGCCTCGATCATTAAAAGAATGTTTAGTGTCTGTTTTCTCCTTTAATCCTGTCAGGAGACACTTCTAATAGCAATGTGTTCTGAATGTTTTCCTTGTCGTATTAGGAACTGCAGAACAATTTTGTTTAGATAACCAGTTCATTCTGAAAATGCTGTTTAAGATGGTTGATATTTGAGGGGAAGTACAAGAAAAACCATTTATTTGCAAATATAGGACAGATGAGGTCTTTTTAAAACTGCATTTATTCATTGAGTGTCACCAGTAACAATTACTTTAATTATAGTTTATAGTTCAGCCGTTCCTTTTGTCTTCAATATATTTTATTTGGGTATGAGAGCAATTTGCTAATTGAATTGGGAAGTTAAATATAGTTTAAAAGCTGTACTTTTTTATTTTTTTAAAAATTGATTTTATTAAAAGCTGTATTTTTGAGATTTAAAAAGTCTTCAACTTTTCCAGCATACATCAGGCCTTGCCTTCATTCCCTATCACCAAAGAATAGCTACTTTATTAAAAATTCTTCATATTTTTTTGGTGCTTGGGATTAAACTGAAGGCCTTCACATTGAGCTATATCCCCAGACCTTTATTCGTTTTTAATTTGGAAACACTTTCACTGAGTCACTAAGTTGTCTGGGCTGGGTTCAAATTTGTGATCTTCCAGCCTCAGCTCATAGAGTGCTAAGCTAACAGGGTGGGTGCCCCCACCATCAGGTGAAATTATTCATCTTTTGACATGGACATTATGTCAGTGAGTACACAGAAATGATCATTACAGAGTAGTTTGAAGCAGACACATTGCTATGTGTTCTAAATCAGTTGCCCGGTCTATTTAGAAACCCTTAGCTTTTTTTTTTTTTTTTTTTTTTTTTGTACCAGGTATTGAGCTCAGGACCTCGTGCTTGCCAGGCAGGCGTGGTGCCACTGAGCCACACCCCAGGCCCACCCTTAGTTTCTTACAGTGATACTCTAATTACCAGGACCAACCATGATCCCATTTTGCCCTGCTTACCTTCAGGTGTGGGGGAGAGGCAAGCTTCTTGCTCTTTTTATCTGAGTGCCCTGAGACAGTAAGGAGGACTTGGGTGTTAGGAGTAGGTCCCAGACCTCTGCTCTACACTCTTGCAAAAACAGAAAAATCACAGATCCACGTTTCACCTCCTGACCTAAGAGTTCCTCCTTGGCTGGCACCTCCTGTGCCTCAGCTTTGTTCCATTGTCCCTTGTTCTCCCCACGGGCAATTGGACCAGAAGGCAGCTGCAAAAGAAAAAAAAGACCTAGAAAAGATCCCTGTGCAAGACTGAGAGGGGCTCATGGAAAAGAGCGTCTTCCTTTGCTGCAGACACGATGGTCAGGCTTTCTTGAAAGGAAGATTTTGAGAGAGGGGGAAGAAGGAGTAAACTTAGAATTTTACACAAGAACTAAGGCATGGGAGGGAAAAGGGTCACAACGAAATGTGATCCATCCACACAACTGTAATCTCTCACATTCTGCCTCATTCTGTCCTCTTTTGAAAAGTTGTCCATAGTAAATAAGATGAAATCAGTCATAAGACTCGGGTCCCTTAACACAGGGCTTCCAGAGCCAACCACCCCAGTCGGGCTGAGCAGGAGCCGAGGTTAGGGACCCATCAGCTGCCGCACTGAGGTCAGCACAGGGCCCAGCGAGCACATTCTGTGCCTCTCCGGAGGACTTCAGGGCCTTCCATCAGCATCCACTTATTTGTATTTGCAATTTGTTTGATTTGTTGCTTGCGTTTGTTTCTTGAATTTATAAACTCAATAATTACCACACAGATTAGTAGTAATTCCTCTCTGAGACTCACTCTTAGAACTGCCCCCTTATACCAGGGATCAAACTCAGGACCTTGTGCTTGGGGAAGTATGCACAGTATGACTGAGCTAAATCCCCAGCCTTAAAGGACTGTTTTTTCTAAGTTAAAATGGCACCTTGAGTGGGGCAGAGTGACACACATCTGTAGTGTGTTACTCAGAAGGCTGAAGCAGGAGGATCACAAGACCAGCCTGGGAAACGTATCAAGACACCATCTCAAAAGAAAAAGGGTTAAGGATTTAGCTCAGTGGTAGGGCATCCCTGAGTTTGATCATCAGTATTATAAAACAAACAAAAGCCCCAGCATCTTAGCTTATTTGGGCTGGAGAGTATAGCCCAGTGGTAGAGTACTTGGCTGGCATGTACCAAGGCCCTAGGGTCAGCCCTTAGCAATGGGGGAAAAAAAGAAACAAACAAACATAAAACAAAACCTTCCCTGGTGGCTGGTCCCGTGGCTTGTGTCTGCAGTCCCAGCCGCGCTGTGGAGGCTGAGGGAAAGGAATTGCCCAAGTCTTGGATTTAGGATCAGCATGGACAACACAGTCAAACCCCAACTCAAATAAACAAAAAACTCCTTTGGTGGGTGAATTCACTGTTGACAAATGTATGACTTTATCAAGAAAAGACTGAGTGAATCTATCAGTCCCATCTCCCTTCTACTTTATAAAAGTGGAATATCAATGATACATCTTTAGTAGTAGTTAACTATATACTCACTAAAAGTAATTTGTTTTCCATCTCTTGCCTTTTAGAAGCTTGTTCCCTGTTGTATAAAGGAATTCTCAGTGTTGTAGCTTTCTTAAGAGAGATTTGAAAGTCTTATTTCTTTGCATATTTGTACTTACCATTTTACTGTTACTCAAGTACTTTCATTTTCTCTAAACAAGGATGCCTGAAATAATGTGTTTTCTATAAAAAGAATAAATTGCTGGCTTATTGATTTTTTTTTGTTTTGTTTTTCACATAATGGTTTCTCTAGATGCATGTTCAGAGAAGCCAAGTAGCAGACTATCTGGAATTACTCGGCCCTAAAAACTCCTTGTTATAAAAAGAACTAATAGGTTCTGTAATACTTAATACATAGCACATTACCATGGCTGGAACTAACAAGCACATTAAGTGTTTTATGCTATCAGTCAGATAAATGACCTGGCAGGCAGACCTCAGCTTAGAGTGATCTTATCCAGCAAGTCACTGTCACATGCAGTGTGGGGCCCACAGGGCCCATCTATGCCATCACCTCTAGCTTGACGTCAGCAGGCCACTCACAAGTCAGCTTCTGTGAATGATTGTTCCTTTCCCCACCTTGGACTCCTTTAGCTCCTAAATGGCAAAGATTTTTGTTTTTGCTTTTAAATAAGTATGGCAGAGGGAATAGGAGGTGGCCAAAGTGAGACTTAAAAGGCAGGATAGAGAAGACTAGCAGCGGGGGCTGAACAGGTATCCGACAGCAAACTTCTTCCATGAAGAGTCAAACTGTAAATATATTAGGCTTTATGGTCTGTTGCAATTACTCATGTCCATCATTCTGGCCCAGAAGTGGCCCTGAGTGATATGTAGATGAGGGCCTTCACTTGTGTTCTATTAAATTTTATTTAAAAAATAAACCCAGCACTAATAATTAAGCAAGAAAGGCTATAAGTGATCATTTTACAGATCACTTAAGAGGGAGTTCAGCTACAAAGCCAGGTAGTTAAGGCCAGTCTTCTGGTGTCCAGTATCCTGTTCACATACCTGTCCCAGGTTAGTTCAGAGGTCGAGAGAAGAGGTTGTAGGTTTAAACTTTAGTAGCTATAAGTCATCTGCATGGAAGGGGAAAGTTAGATTTTGATAATTGTGATTTTGTTTTTAAATAGGAATTAATTATACTTACAAGATTAAAATTCTCTGTTGAATTAGGCTTTTTTTTTTTTTTTGAGACAGGGTCTCGCTTTGTAGTTCAGACTGACCCTGAGCTCACTATGTAGCTCAGGCAGGCCTCAAACTCAGCAATCCTCCTGCCTCTGCCTCCCAAGTGCTGGGATGACAGGTGTGAGCCACCACGCCTGGCACTGTGGTATGTGGTACTGATGGCTGGTGGGCGTGAGTCATCACACCCAGTGTTACTGTATATGGTTACCAGGGTTTGAACCAGGGACCTTGTGCTTGCTAGGCAGGTGCTGGACCACTGAGCTAAATCTCCGGCCTAAATTAAGCCTTTTTTGCAGTTACATGCAAAGTGTCATTAGTACATTCCACCTTAATACAACAACTGGTCCTTGCAATCTCTGACAGGTTGTTCCTGCTGAAGGACTGGTGTCTATATTAAAGAAGAGGAACGATTCCATAGGAGATCATTCTGCCCAAATGCAGCAGAAACCACCTAAGCGAAGAGTGAGATTCCAAGAAATAGATGATAATTTGGATCAAGGTAAACTGCTCAGCTCTGGGCCTAACAGTTTGCTGAATTCTGAATTACTTGGTACTGGGAGGCTGAGGCTATGATACGATTATTTGTTAACATGATTTGTAAAAGAGCATATGAATTTAGTTGCTTTATCGTCATAGAAAGAAACAAAATCAAACCATCATCTTAAATTATTTTGAAGCATTTTTGCTCAAGTAAGTGAGTGAGCAAGTAAAAAATTGAATTCATGGTCTACCTGCCCTTTAGGAAGTCCACACTGTGGAGAGCTCATGTGCTTCTTACTGTAGTAGTTATTTTTCTTTTAAAGTGAGTTTGCTTTCTTGTTTTATTTTTAGTGGTCATTTAGTGTTGCATTTGGTTTGTTTCATTTTCCTCTTTTATGCTGGAAAATATAAATGAATTGCAAGTATGTTCTCTTCAGTGATTTCTTCTTTGCTCTGTTTTTAAATGTAAGTCACAGAGCCATATGAATGTGTAATTGCATTTGCATAAAAGCCCTGAAATAATTTATGTTTGGTCCAGAGGATACACACTAACTTTAACAGTGCTGACTTCTGGAAGGGGAAAATTAGATTCTTAGATACTTCTGCGCTTGCATTTTTACAAGGAGACTGTATTCCATATATTACTGTAAAAGCTTCCAAATACAATGTACTTGTATAGATTGTTTTATAAAATGTATCATAAAAATAATATATGCTAATCACAACAGAAATCAGAGAGTAATATAAAATGAAAGGTATAAGTCCCACAGGTCTTCCATTGTCCTTCCCTGTATACTGGGTGAAGTGTTTTATTTTCTTAAGTGTGCTCAGTATATATGTGTACATATCTGTACACACACACACACACTGGCTCATAAACATGTCTTGATTTTTAAAGCACAAGTTCCTTATGCTCATTTAAAAAATCTGATCAAGAATCATGCATATCCTTCTGTGAAATAGCTTAGTAAATGTACTTTATTCTGTTAAATAATTACATAGTGTTCTGTTATATAAATGTCTCATAACCAAGCTGTCCCACTCTAAGTGGACACACTGGATTCTGCCCAGATTTTCATCATAACAGACTCTGAGGCAGTGGCCAGGCTTATGATATGCTTTTGTGTGTGGCAGAACTCTGTGGAGCAGTTCCTAAAAGTGGCTCTGCTGTGCTAACCAGGAAGCTGTGTGCTCCAGAGGAGCTGAGCCAGCCCTGGGCTGCACCTGACTTGCATCAGTCTCGGTGCTGCATGTAGTGACACTATTTCATCCTCTAAAGTGTCAGTCTGGAGAACAAATTCACTTTAAATTTGATAGACATCACCAAGTTACCTTCCCGAAAGGTCTCCATACATCTTCCTCGTACTGCAGATCATAAAACTGCTTAGCCTTTCTAAAATCTTTTTATTTTTCTTTAATTGTGAAGGGTCATTGAAATTTCCAACCAGAGAACAGTTATTTTCCTAAATAGAGAAAAAACGATGTGGATGGATGTTTTTTATAAAAGCAGACCTACAAAGTTGCTAAGCAAAGTCAAAAGAAATCAGCATGCCAGCCAGAGCTTTACTATGGCACTAAATGAGATAGCAGCTCGCGAGGGTGTTTTTACTCTTGGATGTAAACCTGACTTATGTGATGTCGTCCCGTGGCGGGAACTCCCCAGGGACCACAGGAGTGGGCTGTAGTGGTACCGTGGAATGACACTAAGCGCATGTCAGGGAAGCGCCGCCATCTCTGCCTTTCCTCAGGGGGTGATGCACACTGTACAGATGAGGTAGTTTTAATTTCGGCGCTCGTAAGCTTCGCCAGTGTGCATCTTGGTCGTCAGTGACCTGCAGATCCTTCTGACTCATCGGCTGCACACGTTCGCCGACTGTGTGTCCCGACCTCAGGACTGTTAAAGCACCCAACTACCATTATCTTCATCAGGGAGAAGACAGCAGGTACTGGGATTTCCCCCTTGATGAAAATCTAACTCCTGTCTGTTCCTGTGTTTGCAGATGAAGTTGGTGGCGGCTCCTGTATTTTACTGATCTTGCTGTGCATAGCAACTGTTTTCCTTAGTGTTGGAGGAACTGCATTATACTGCACTGTGGGGGACATGGAGTCACCTGTTTGTACAGACTTTGCAGACAATGTGGACTTCTATTACACGAAGCTCCTGCAGGGAATGGCGGGACTTAAACACTGGGTCCACTTCTCCTAGCACCGTTCAAGAGGACAGGCATGTTGGCAGTGAGAGTGAAAGATGTGACACTTTCTCGACAGCTTTTATTTCAGGAGTTATGAAACATTCCCCCCTTGTCCCCAGCAAAGACCCAAGGACATCAGAAACAGCCACTTTTTAAGTGGCGACCAGAGGAACTTTCTCAGAATCATCCACATGATAAGGCAAATATTGATCTAACATTGTGGACCGAGGAAGTGGTGTTTGTGGCAGGAGTGTGTTCATCTCTTCCTTGCTGTTTCCTAGTGTAATGAGTACACTGAGCAGAATACACAGGAGCTGCACTATTTTTAGCTACTTCGTCAAGCTAAAAGTGAAAGGACATTTCTGGTTTACATCTCTCAGTCCTTAGGCATTGCTTCAGCCATCACGCAATAAGTTTGTAATCAATAATGGTTACCTTAGGGTCTCAATGTTATTTTTAGTTAACCTTGAGAACTGTAATTTAGGCTTTTTGCAATCTTTCCAATTTCCGTTCTCCATTTCTGAGTGTGTGTGTGTGTGTGTGTGTGTGTGTGTGTGTGTGTGTGCTTTAAGCAATTATCATAAGCAAATACCCCACATAGAATAACAAAGATTGTCTTTATTCTTTTATCTTTATTATGTGCAGGCACAAATCTTTGAAGAAATCTTAACTGTGGAATAGATGAACTATAGAAATGTTGGCCCCAGAATGAAAACTCGTGACTGGTTTGTGGTAGTTAACTCAGTTGGGTAGTGAGAAGTTCATCACAGACCCGAAGGCAAGTTAAAGAGCTCTCTGCCTGAGTCTCCGGCCAAGGCTCACCCTGGCCCAGTGCTTCCTGAGCTGATGAATGCTGGACTCAGCTCAGCAAGCACTTACTGAGCACCTATTATGCCCTAAGAATCTAAAACCCAGAATATGAACACACATAACATATAATTCCTGCTATATATGTTTTAATTCTGTTCTTAGGTAAAGTAAGCCAGGACTTTGGCAAGTGAATATAAGTCATCATGTGTAATTCATTATTAGCAGATCATGCATTCGGATGTTTTGAATGTTAATTAATATCATGGGCTTGATTTAGACTATATAGTGGGGCCATTAAGCAAAAATTCAATCATAGGCAAATGTCTGGTTTTTGTTTAAATCTGTCAGTAGGTGACCTTTCCTTCTTTAAGGTACAGTGGTCTCACATTTTGGAAGCCTTGCTTTGACATTTTTATATTATAGACAGCATTTTAAAAAAACATGAATTATAGTTTTTTAGCAAGTGATCATTATTTCCTGTTTTTCTGTAAGATTTATTTGAAAGAAAAAGGCAGACATTGATTTCTAGTTGTTACTGGCTGGCACAGTATCTCCCTTTGTGTGTTTGCTTATTTATCTAGATATGTAAAGTTAAAAGGTCTTTTTATTAAAGTTGAAACCGTGTTGCTGAGCATATATTGGTTATCCCATGCTAGATATTTAATTATTATGTACTTAGTGTTTTGATTTTCTGTAACTTCAGTTCAGTGTGTTTTTAGGCTTATTTTCAAGCTGATGTTTCATTTTCACTTATAATACTGTTTGACTAGTCTCCATCTTGTCACCATAAACTGTAATATTTTCAATGGTTATAGATCAAAGATATTTATTTAGAAGTGTACAAGACAATGAAATTTAGATTCCTTATACTTAATGCTGATTTTATTAGAAGATTATTTTAATGTTCTATTGTAAATTTTAAGAATTTGTACTCAAACTGTATATAAAGTATGTAACATGTCCACGGTACTATATTAAGTGGCTCCGTAAAAGACCCTCACAAGTTCTCCTGTAAGGGCCTTCTCGTTATAAACAAATTTTTTCTGCTTTACCCTTACAACTTATAGTTGCAAGAATTTGGTGATCCTATTTTCTGCCAATTTTATGTCAAGAAGTTAAAATCCCCCTCCTGTTTATTGTCATTCATTTGTAACCTTTGGTGTTACCTTTACCTGTATGCCAGCAAGCCAGTTTTTCTGAAACCTAAGGTTTCATGGAATGAAATAATTGAGATACAGCCAGGCATGGGGCTCACGCCTGTAATCCCAGCACTCAGGAAGCAGAGACAGGAGGATTGCTGAGTTCCAGGCTTGCCTAGGCTACATAGTGAGCTCAGGGCCAGCCTGAACTACAAAGCGAGACCCTGTCTCAAAAAACAAAAAAAAAAAAACAAGAATTGAGATACACCCTGCTAATCGAGCCTGGCTGTGTCTCAGGTACCACGTGTCCACACACCACTTCTGGGACAGTGATGTGAACTCAGGAGCACAATGACACCTTGACTTGAAATAGGCACGAAATCTTACCTAGAAAACTTAGAGCGACTTCTTAAAATGTCATAGTCATTTATTGCATGAATTGAAGTAATTCCACCTGGTGATGAAAGGATTGTTACCTCACATATAAAAATATTCGTCCAGTTTTACTAAAATGTAACTTCTTCTCACTTGAAAGTACTGAGGACTATTTGTAACTAATCTCCCTTACGAACTGTATTTGAGGGTATCAAATCGAGCTTGTAATTTAAACTCTATACCAACAAAATGTCTCAGAGAATTTATTTGACCTTTTATGTGTTGAAAAAAATTGCTTTAAAGCTAAAGTAATTTCATTGGTGGGTCTGACCCACAAGTAGACAGCCATTTTTT
>PVIC010035567.1:0-18960 GCA_004025085.1 Thryonomys swinderianus | reverse complement strand
CTTTCTTTCTTTCTTTCTTTCTTTCTTTCTTTCTTTCTTTCTTTCTTTCTTTCTTTCTTTCTTTCTTTCTTTCTTTTTCTTTCTTTCTTTCGACAGGGTCTCACATGTAGCACAGGCAAGCCTCAAATTTAGCAATCCTCCTACGTCTGCCTCCCGAGTGCTGGGATTACAGACTTGAGCCACCAAACTCGGCATTTGTGTTATGTAGTACTGATCGCCAGGGCACGTGAGCCACCAAGCCCAGTATTGTATGTGTTTGCCAAGAATTGAACCAGGGACCTTGAGCTTGCTAGGCAGGCACTGGAACCACTGAGCTAAATCTCCGGCCTTATTTATGTTTTTTTTTTTTTTTTGAGACAGGGTCTGGCTTTGTAGTTCAGGCTGGCTCTGAGCTCACTATGTAGCCCAGGCAAGCCTTGAACTCAGCAATCCTCCTGTCTCTGCCTCCCGAGTGCTGGGATTACAGGCATGAGCCACCACGCCCGGCTATTTATGTATTTTTGATCAAAATTATGCTTTGTAGTTCAGGGTGGCCTTGAATTCACTATGTAGCCTAAGCTTGCCTCAAATTTTCAAAGATCCTCATTCCTAAACTTCATGAGTGCTGAGATTACAGGCACATGCCACCACACTTGGTTACTTTTATTTTTATTTTATTTTATTTTTTTGAGACAGGGTTTCACTTTGTAATTCAGGCTGGCCATGAGCTCATTATCTAGCCCAGGCAAGCCTTGAACTCAGCAATCCTCCTGCCTCTGCCTCCCAAGTGTTGGGATGACAGGCATGAGCCACCAAGCCCGGCATTTGTGGTATGTGGTACTAATTGCCCGTGGGCACGAGCCACCATGCCTGTTATTGTTGTATGTGGTTACCAGGGACTGAACCAGGGAGCTCGTGTTTGCTAGGCAGGTGCCCGAACCACTAAGCTAAATATCTGGTCTGGTTATTTTTATTTTTGAGTCAGGATCTCACTAAATTGCTAAATTCACCAGCCTGAGATAGAACTTGCAATCCTCCTGCCTCAAGCTCCTGAATGCTGGAATTACTGAGGTACATCCTCATGCTTGGCTTTTACTTTGTTTTTAATGTGGTGCTGGGGCTCAAACCCAGGACACCCTAAGAACACACTTCAGCAATGAGCTACATTCCCAGCCCTAAAACACAGGTAACCTCTAATCTCAGATATATTTATGTCATTTATGTCACTCAGACGACTCAGTCTTTCTGTGCCTCAGTTCCTTCTTCCGCCCAGTGGAGCTAGGATATGAGCCAGATGAGAAGGAAAGTGTAAAGTGTGCAGATATACACAGTACTTGGTAGTACTATTGTGGACCATATGCCAGCTGCTATTCTCTTCCTTTTGTGCTGCTGGATGTTGAATCCAGCTACCCCACCCCCACCACCCAGCACAGCTATTTTTATCTGAGCCCACTAATACATCTTGGTATGACCCTATAGTGAAGTCTTGAATTCAGTATGTGTCCCTCAGAGTTCTTTCTCCCCTCAAGTTCAAAGCACTTTCCTTGGTAGGTGTGGTGGTGCACAGTTGTCATTCTCAGCACTTGGGAAGCCGAGGCAAGAGGATCCCATGGAGTTCAAGCCCAGTCTGAACTATATAGCAAGACTGAAATTACAAAACATCAACAACAGGGCCGGAGGGTTAGCTCAATGGTTCCGGCGCCTGCCTCGAAAGCGCAAGGTCTTGAGTTCGATCCCCGGTAACCACATATAATGCTGGGCGTGGAGACACGCCCACCAACAATCAACACCGCATACCACAATGCCGGACGTGGTGGCTCACGCCTGTCATCCCAGCACTCAGGAGGCAGAGACAGGAGGATTGCTGAGTTCGCGGTGGCTTGCCTGGGCACCATAGTGAGCTCAGGGCCAGCCTGAACTACAAAGTGAGACCCTGTCTCAAAAGCAAAAAAAAAAAAAAAAAACACAAAATCAACAACAACAAACCACACGTTCCTCATTTCTGGTTAATTCACAAAGAAGTCTTTATTCCAGCCATCACAGTAGTTTTGCCTGCTTGGTGGCAGCTGCAGGTGGGGCCAGGCTGGGTTATGCTGAATACTGAACACTGGGGTGAGGGGAAGAGCCTGGACTTCCCCACGACTGACGTTTCTCCCCTTTTTGAGGGCGAAGTGCTAGTGCTCTCTTCCCATTCTTGATCCGAATTACCTCCTTCCCCAGGCTACCCAGGGTTTCTGTCCATCTGCGAAGCTTGGAAAGTCCCTGCTCTTTTTGGCTGCAGCGGGCCAGGGAGCAGGTCGGTTGCAAGATCAGGCTGCAGGAAACCGTACATCCAGAGGTCCTGTTCACCTCCCTAGAGTCCTATCTCAGCAACCATCTGTGCCTTTTTCTTTCCTCTCCAAACGGAACCCCTTACCCTCTACAAGAGCCGTTTAATTGCAAAAGCCGGGACGTTTGCGGCAGACCGCAAGCCAGGACCCCTTTCTACAAGCACAGGCAAGTAAAAATGAGACCACAGCTAGGAGAAAGACCCCAGGAGCCTATTCTGGGCTTCTACCCCTCCGCCCCTGGCCAGTCCTGCCACCAGGGCCTGGTGGTGGACGTCTGTCATAGCAGCACTGGGGAGGCTGAGGCAGAAGGATTGCCCCAAGTTCGAGGCCAGCCTGGACTACATAGTGAGCTCTAGGTTAGTCTGAACCACAGGTTACAAGAACCTGTCTTAGAACAAAATAGCTTTTCTCTTGGTAGCATTGGGTCAGGATCATCCCTCCTGGTCTCCCAGAAGCTATGGGGATTTCAGAGAGGCTAAGTGACTTGTCCCAGGTCATAAAGCAGAAGACGGGCTTCTGAGGCACCACCAGCGAAGCTGCGTTGACTTGCTGGGCTTCAGGGTCCTTGAGATTCCAGCCCAAGGTCTAGGACTCTGAATGGAGACAGATCGGGTTCCCTAATGGAAGGCAGACAGTAGCTAGGAATGTCCTGCTCAAGGAGAGGGGACAGAAGGAGGCGAAATAAGAACTGGGTTCTGGCGCTGAGCAATGACTCCGGTGCTCGCGCGGGCTCTTTAAACGCCCAGATCCCGAGCGACTCTCGCGGATGAGGGCTGCTGAGTTGAGACCTGATCACATGACCTGGTTTGAGCACTTCGAGGCCCCCACCCCTCCAGTGGGCGTCCCCCACAACGCGTGGTCGACTTTCATTGGCCGAAAGTGTGACCAATAGAAATCGGCCATCTGGGATCTCAGCGTTCTGAGGCACAGCTTAACTTGCTGAGCCAAAGAGAGTCCAATGAAAAAGGACGTTTATAGTAGAAAACCAATGAAAAGGCTCAAGGGGCGGGCTAAAGGGCTCAATTATGTTGGGTTGAGAAGCAGATTGGTATAAAATTGCGGAGCCGGCGGCGGCGTCTGTCCGTACTGCAGAGTCGCTGCCGGAGGTTCGTGTTGTAGGGCTCGCGCGCCGCCGCCCCCTCGGCCCGCCATGCTGCTACTCGTGCCGCTGCTGCTCGGCCTCCTCGGCCTGGCCGCCGCTGAGCCTGCTGTCTACTTTAAGGAGCAGTTTCTAGACGGAGGTAACGTCTAGCCGCCTCGATGCTGCCTCGACGATGCGGGCACCATTATCCCCCCCCCGCCCCGTGCAGATCTGCCTTGTCCCTCGTAATTACCGCTCAGAGGGCCAACACCCGGGACTCTGGGGACCTGGAGCCGCGGGCGACTCCACTTCGAGTCCCTGGGGAGTACAGAGGCGCAGCGACCTTCCGCCTGGGAGTTGGCGTTTCCCCGAGTTTCCGATCCCCCAGGTGTCAACACAGGTGGGGTTAGGGTCAGGGATCTCTTGCTGCCCCCGCGGCTTCTCAGGGCTCCTGCCTCACTTGCTTCTCTGACCCTAGACGCCTGGACCAACCGCTGGATCGAATCCAAACACAAGTCCGACTTCGGCAAATTCGTTTTGAGTTCGGGCAAGTTCTACGGGGATCTGGAGAAAGATAAAGGTGAGAGTCAGGGTGCTTCGATTTAGAAGGACTTCCGGGCACAGGTTGGATATTCATTCCTTGGGAGCGGGTAGGTGGAGGAAGGAAGAGGGAGCCTGCTGTATTCCTGGAGGTCTAGATTCCCCCAGGGTCAGAGCACTCTCGTCCTGTCTCAGGCCTGCAGACAAGCCAAGATGCCCGCTTTTACGCCCTGTCGGCCAGATTCGAACCTTTCAGCAACAAGGGCCAGACACTGGTGGTTCAATTCACGGTGAAGCACGAGCAGAACATCGATTGTGGGGGTGGTTATGTGAAGTTGTTTCCAGATAAGTTGGACCAGACGGACATGCATGGTGACTCGGAATACAACATCATGTTTGGTGAGGCCCTATGCAATGGCATTAACTCTCATTAGTGGGAGGCTGGGAAGAAAGAGGGCCAAAGGTTTTTTTTGTTTTGTTTCATTTTTGAGATAGGTCTCACTTTAGATCACAGTGCCCTTGAACTCAGAGTACTTTAGGCTGGCCTAACTCCCGGTTATCAACCTGCCTCAACCTCCTAAATGTTGGAGTTACAGGCATACACCACCATGCTGAACTCCATAGATCTTTATAACCTGGGAAAGTCTTGAGAACACAAAGTACCAAAGTAATCAAGGGTTTTTCTTCCTTTTTTTTTTTTGAGACAGGTTCTCGCTTTGTAGTTCGGGCTGGCTCTGAGCTCACTATATAGCCTAGGCAAGCTTCGAACTCAGCAATCCTCCTGTCTCTGCCTCCCGAGTGCTGAGATTACAGGCGTGAGCCACCACGCCCAGCATTGTATGTGGTTTCTGGGGATCAAACTCAGGACCTTGCGCTTGCGAGGCAGGTACTGGAACCACTGAGCTAATCCTCTGGCCCAAGAGTTTCTCTTTGATGGGTTAGCTAGTGGGCTCTAAAGGACTGGTAGAAGAAATTGATTGTATTATATTTGAAGATGTAAGCTGAATGAATTTACTTAGATATTTCCTGATTTTAGAAGTACAGGTAGTTAATTCTATTAGGCAGTTTTTTTGTTTTGTTTTATTTTTTTGAGGCTCTACCTGTAAAGACAACCAGAGATTCATCTTTGAGCCTGACAGACTTGAGTTTAAAGAATAGGTCCTTAAATGGGTGGGGCTTCCCAGCAGTGGGCAGTCTGACTTTTCATGGGATCTACTTTCCACCCAGGCCCAGACATCTGTGGTCCCGGCACCAAGAAGGTTCATGTCATCTTCAACTACAAGGGCAAGAATGTGTTGATCAACAAGGACATCCGGTGCAAGGTGTGCCTTTGGGTGCCTCTTTGGGGAAGCCTAGAGGATAACCTGGTGGGCAGGACCCCTCACTTTCTGTCTTCTTCAGGATGATGAATTCACACACCTGTACACGCTGATTGTGCGACCTGATAACACCTATGAAGTGAAGATTGACAACAGTCAAGTGGAGTCAGGCTCCTTGGAGGACGACTGGGACTTCCTGCCACCCAAGAAGATAAAGGATCCCAGTGCTGCTAAGCCAGATGACTGGGATGAACGTGCTAAGATTGACGACCCCACAGACTCCAAGCCTGAGGTGGGTGTTTAGGCCTGGAGTCTCCCTGCCACCTTGGAGAGACCATGAGCTACTGGACCCTGCTGATCTCTTCCTTTCCTAGGACTGGGATAAGCCCGAGCACATCCCCGACCCTGATGCTAAGAAACCTGAGGACTGGGATGAGGAGATGGATGGGGAATGGGAACCACCAGTGATTCAGAACCCAGAATACAAGGTTAGCCTGGGGACTGTGGTATAGCTTAGTAGCTCAGAGTCAGGGGCCTTGGCCCTGGGTTGGATCTCTAGCACCTCAAAAACAAAAACTAGGTAAGCTTGGGATCTGAGCAGGGGAGGAGTTCATAGTGGGAGTGCACCTCCTTTTTCTTACCTCTTGGTTCCCTTTGCCAGGGTGAGTGGAAGCCGCGGCAGATTGACAATCCAGATTACAAAGGCACCTGGATCCACCCGGAAGTTGACAACCCAGAGTACTCCCCAGATGCTAACATCTATGCCTATGATAACTTTGCTGTGCTGGGCCTAGATCTCTGGCAGGTGAGGTGGAGGAAGGATCTGGAGAAGTCATCAGACAGGCCACTAGAGGAAGGGAACCGGCACAGGATTCATCCCCAGGCAGTGGTAGATGCCCAGATCTACCACTGTGATCTCACAGTGGTAGATTTTCTGCAGTAGTGTGTCTGAGGAGCCTTCACCGCACCTTCTGAGGGTTTACTTAATAAGTGTTGAGTTCTTTTCTTTGCTTTTCGAGATAGGACCTCACTATGTAGTCCAGGCTGGCCTTGAACTCATCATGGTGTTTCTCCTGCCTCACCCTCTCCCAGTGCTGGGTTAACAGGTGTGTGCCTGCATCCCCGACTATGTGGCTTTTTCAAGTGCCTATGCAAATCAATTCATTTAACTACAGCTGGCCTGTTAAGAACCTGGTTGGGGGAAGTTTGAGGTGTAGCTCAGTGGTAGGCATTTATAGGATTGATACAAAGGAAAAAAAAGTTACATGGGACTAAATTTTTGTCACTGAAGCACTTTTTCAGCAAAGGAGGTTGCTAACATACATTTTCAGTACCTAAAAAATACCTGAGTAAGGGAGTGACCCTCCATTTTACAGGGGAAGAAACTGAGGTGCAGAGAAGTAAAATTAGTTGCCCAATTGGTGGCCATAGCCAAGATCTGATGTCCTGAGCTGGATAGCACTGTTCACACCGGCTCTTGACACCAGTGGTGTGTAGTGGTTATGAACACCAAGCCCTGACCTCCTCTCCTTCCAATCACCCCAGGTCAAATCTGGCACCATCTTTGACAACTTTCTTATCACCAACGATGAGGCATATGCAGAAGAGTTCGGCAACGAGACGTGGGGCGTCACGAAGGTGGGATGGGGCCCACTTCTGATCTGGGCGGTGGCTAGGACTAAAGTCATGAGCTGGGTTGTAATCTGGAGGGCACTTTCTGATCACAGGCCGCAGAGAAGAAGATGAAGGACAAACAGGATGAGGAGCAGAGACTTAAGGAGGAAGAAGAAGACAAGAAACGCAAGGAGGAGGAGGAAGCAGAAGACAAGGACGATGAGGAGGACAAAGATGAGGATGAAGAGGATGAGGAGGACAAGGAGGAAGATGAAGAGGATGATGCTGCTGGCCAGGCCAAGGACGAGCTGTAGAGGCCACGCTGCCCATCCCTCCAGGGTTGGACTGAGGCCTGAGCGCCCCGCTGCAGAGCTGGCCGCGCCAAATAATGTCTCTATGAGACCCAAGAACTTTCTTTTTTTTTTCCAGGCAGGTTCAGATTTAGGGTGGATTTTGGTTTTGTGTCCCCCCCCCCCTTTTTTTTAAACAAGTGTTCTGATTCTCCTTCAGACCTCAGTCCCCTCCTGGCTCTTGTCTTTCTTGACCAATCTTCCCCTTCTTTCTGGGATCCCTTAGCCACCCTGAGGACAGGAGTGAGAAGGAGAAGCCCTCGGCTTGAAGTTTCATCTGTTCTCCTGCCTGGAGCCAGCAGGGGGTTAGCAGAAAGGGGTGGCCTTTCCAGCCCCCAGCACTGAGGAAGAATGGGGTGCTGCCCATCTGCTTTTCTCTCCTGCCTCTACTGGGCCATTCCTGGGTGGGGCAGTGGATTCCAGCTTGGCTCACACTGAGAATGTAAGAACTACAAACGAAATTTCTATTAAATTAAGTTTTGTGTCTCTCCCTCCCCACCCCGTGTCTTCTTGGGGCGGGGAGAACAGACCTCGGGGAACCCAAGCTGGCCCAGAGGGGTGGGTCTGGAGGACGTCCCACTTCACAGCTGCTGAAAGACTGCTCCCTGGGAGAGCAGGGGTGCTGATGTGCTGTGGCCCCAAAACCAGGAGAATGACTAGTAAGTGCCCCATTCAGCCCAGGGATGAGCTTGCAGATTCCTCTACAAGTTCTCCACAATCAGGAGTCCTGGTCTTTTAAGGAGCGAGCGAGTACATAGTCATTGACCTGTTCAACATTTATAATAGTGATGTCGATGCCATTTCCATTTGTCTGGTAACCAAGGAACTGGGCTCAGCATAGTGTGTACTTTGCCCCAGGAGGATCCAGAGTTTTCAGGCCAAATTGTGGTTTGGGAGACCCAAGGGGTGGAATGTGGTTTAGGGGAAGAGTATATAGCAATTGGCCTGGGGTTGTTGAGGCATCTGGTTTCATCTCCATCTCTGCAAGAAAAAGAAGACCCAAGGGAGAGATGGGTGGACTAACAGGTTGCAGTGGCTGCAGAGATGAGATGGAGCCTGACCATGTCTGAGCTGTCTGAGCCAGTGCACTGGAAAGCAGGGGTTGGAGGTGAGCAAGGGCAGAGGAGTCTCACTTGGATCAGTGCTGGGGAGAAATGTGGAGAGGACCAGGGCTTCAGGTAGGTAGTGGTCGGTTCAGGCTTAGCATTGTTGTCTAGCTACTGTCTCCTGTAATCCCAAAAGGGAGTCAAAACTTTGCCTCTCCTCCATCCAGTCACCTAAAGCACCCTGACTGCCTACTCAACCGAGGTGGGGTTCCCTTCAAGCCTGTCTTTGGACTGGCCTCTATAGTTCTGTGGGCTGCTGTATCTGTCCTGAGCCTGTAGGAACCCTGGCTTGGCTTCATGGAAGGTTTGGAGAAAATTCTGTACTTAATATAGGTTGGAGTTCAGAGGGATTAAACTGGGAGGAGTGGTGGAAGTAACTCAGGAAAATGAACTGCCCATTCATACCAAAAATCCAGATCTCCCTCCACAATGAACTAATCAAGCTATTTTTTTTTTTTTTTTTTTTTTTTTTTAGTTTTTGAGATAGGGTCTCCTTTTGTAGTTCAGGCTGTCCTTGAGCTCACTATGTAACCCAGGTTAGCCTCGAATTTGGCAATCCTCCTGCCTCTGCCTCCTGAGTGCTGGGATGACAGGCGTGAGCCACCACGCTGGCCTAATCAAGCTATTAAATGACTTGTGATTTGGTTTGCAGGTTTTCATTCCTTCTGTTGGTGACTTGTTTTTTTCTTTTTTAAGGATTTTGAGACAAGATCTCACTTTTTTTTTTTTTGCTTTGAGACAGGGTCTCGCTTTGTAGTTCAGGCTGGCCCTGAGCTCACTATGGTGCCCAGGCAAGCCACTGCGAACTCAGCAAAACTCCTGTCTCTGCCTCCCAAGTGCTGGGATGACAGGCATGAGCCACCACGTCTGGCATTGTGGTATGTGGTGTTGATTGTTGGTGGGCTGTGTCTCCATGCCCAGCATTATATGTGGTTACCGGGGATCGAACTCAGGACCTTGTGCTTGCGAGGCAGGTGCCGGAACCACTGAGCTAACCCTCCTGCCCAAGATCTCACTTTTTAGTTCAGGCTGGCCCTGAACTCACTACGTAGCCCAGGCTAACTTGAACTCAGAACAGTCCTCCTGCCTCCCGGGTGCTGAGATTACAGGCCTGAGCCACCACACCTGGCATCGTACTATGTGGTGCCAGGGATCAATTTGTGACCTTGCGCTTGCGAGGCAAATGAGGGAACCACTGAGCTAAATCCCTGGCCCTGTTTCGTTCAGCTTTTTGAGACAAGTTCTCCCAACACAGCTCAGGGTGGCCCCAAACTTGATCCTCGAGTCTCAATCTCATGAGTGCTGGGATTACAGGTGTGTGCCACTACACCCAGCTTTTTTCTAGTTGAGCAGTTTTCAGAATTTATGCTAAGGTGGTTAAACCAGAATAAAACTCATTTGGTACAGAAAAGGCATAAACTTTTGTTTTTGTAAGACAGGGACTCCCTTTGTAGTTCAGGATAGTCCCGAACTCACCATGCAGGCCCAGGCTGGCATTGAACTCAGGGTAATTGTCCTGCCTCTGCCTCCCAAGTGCTGGGAATACAGGTGTGTGCCACCAAGCCTGGCAAAGATTTTTCAAGATTTTATAAGTAACAGGCCGGGCGTGGTGGCTCAATGCCTGTAATTCCAGCACTCAGGAGGCAGAGGCAGGAGGATTGCTCAGTTCGAGGCTTGCCTGGGCTACATAGTGAGCTCAGGGCCAGCCTGAACTATGAAGCAAGACCCTGTCTCAAAAAAAAAAAAAAAAAAAAAAAAAGGAAAGAAAAGTGCTGGGCGAGGTGGCTCACGCCTGTCATCCCAGCACTAGGGAGGCAGAGGCAGGAGAATTACTGAGCTTGAGGCTTGCTTGGGGTACATAGTGAACTCAGGGTCAGCCTGAGCTGCAAAGCGAGAATCTGTCTCAAAAAAAAAAAAAAAAGAAAAAGAAAGGAAAGACTTCAATATTATTAAGGAAACTGGGTGACAAGGACACAGGAGCCATTTTGCAGCCATATGACGTCACTGCTAACAGCCATGGCGTCACTCTAGAAGTTACCGGACCGGTGTGCGCTTGATCAGAGAATGGGCGGCCTCTTCCAGCAACGCACAAGTTAATCTGCGCATGCTTGGCCAGGTGAGCGCTTGTGCGCATGCCCACGAGGACAGGCGTGGGTCTCACACAGGTCACGTGCGCTGACGGTCAGCACACGCGCCGCTTGACCCGGAAGCGCTTGGTGGCGGCGCGGCTGGGCGCTAAGATGGCGGCGGCGTGAGTTGCATGTTGTGTGAAGATCCAGGGGCAGCCGCGTTGCTCGGGCCCCGCCATGGCCGTCACCATCACGCTCAAAACACTGCAGCAGCAGACCTTCAAGATCCGCATGGAGCCTGACGAGACGGTGCGGGCCAGGCCGGAGCCCAGGGGCGGGAGTGACGGGTACTTGGGGTGGGGTGGGGGCTGGGAAGCCAGGATCCCGGCGGGAGGGACGCGGAGGACGGCGCGGTTTGGGCCCTGCCCACTCCCTCACCTGCCTGGCTCCTGGACCCCTCCATGATCCCCGGCTTGGCCCCGTGTGGCTAGAACGCCGCTCCTGGGAAGTCTTGGGCGAGCCCCACCCCGAGTGCCCAGCCGGCCGGCTCAGATGTCATTGCCTCGGTGCGCGGTGCCCTGGTTCTCGCTCCCCGCTGTGCTGTGCTGGCGTCCCGGACCTGGCAGTGATGACCCAAGATTCCGACTTGTAACGACAATGATTCTGATAATAAATGGTCTGTGATCATAGTTTTGGTGGCTCGTGTCTGTCGGCGGTTTATTTTGTTTGAGCAAATTGAGTGTTTATGCGCTCGGCACTTTCTGTGCCTGTGTGGGCCAGCGCTGCACCCCGACCTTATTCCCAGCCCGCGCCCAATTTTTGTAGAAAAAGAGAGAGATTTTTTTTGTTGATGCAGTCTGATTTTGGGGAAGTTAGTTTATCTCTTTGTGTCTCGTCCATTCAAATATAGAACAAGTCATTGTTAGCTGTATCATATGGATATTACAAGGTTTAGAAGTAAGATGTCACTGGGTGCGGTGGTACACACCTTCATTCCAGTGCCCGGAGAGGCTCAGACAGGAGTGTCACAAGTTCCAGGCCAGTCTGAACATTTATCAAGACTCTCCCAAAATAAAAAGGACTGGGGGTGTACTCAAGTAGAATGACCTTAGGTTTGATCCCCTATTCCTCAATTAGAAAAAAATAATAATAATGTTCACAGAAAATGCCATTAAGGAGTATGTATTGAGCATCTCAACTTGATCACTGTTTCTGTCCCAGGTCAGCATCATAAATAGGTGATTCTTCTATCAGTCCCTTTAATATTTTGGTTTGTTTTTTGAGACAGGGTCTCCTTATGTAATCTAGGCTGGCCTTGAACTTGCGGAGATCCTCCTGCCTCAGCCTCCCAAGTGTTGGGATTACAAGTGTGAGCCACTATGCTTGGCTTACTTTTTTTTTTTTTTTTTTGCAGTACTGGGGATCAAACTTGGACCGTTGTGCTTCCAAAGTAGTCGTAGTACCACTTGAGCTAAATCCCCGGCCCATTTGTATCTTTTTTTTTTGAGACAGAGTCTCACTTCGTAGTTCAGGCTGGCCCTGAGCTTACTGTGTAGCCCAGGCAAGCCTCAAATTTAGCAATCCTCTTGTCTCTGCCTCCCAAGTGCTGGGATTACAGGTGTGAGCCACCACGCCTGGCCCGTTTGTATTTTTTTTTTAAATGTTTTATCAATATATTTTAGGCTATTCTGAAACATTTTATTCTTTTCCAATTGGCACCCTCTCCTTGTCAGCAGGAACTTGTTTTATGCTGGGGCCTCTGTATAAAATGGTTTTAGTGCCTTCAGTAGTTTTTGGGACATAATAGGTATTCAGTAAATACCATGGTGTGGCTAGTCATCAAATGAATTCATAGTTAATGTGTTTGACTATGAAACTGAGCCACTCTGCCATCAGGCTTACAAATTCCCAAACCAGAATGGAAGATAAACTCGAGGTTCACAGTGGCTGTCTGGATCCCTCCAGGTGAAGGTGTTGAAGGAGAAGATAGAAGCTGAGAAGGGCCGTGATGCTTTTCCAGTGGCTGGACAGAAACTCATCTATGCTGGCAAGATACTGAGCGACGATGTCCCCATCAGGGACTATCGTATTGATGAGAAGAACTTCGTGGTTGTCATGGTGACCAAGGTGGGTTATTAGTGGGGGAGCTGGCAGGAAGACTGTGTGTCCCAGAGAGATTAGCTGAATGCAGGGCAGGGCCATGTAGGGGCAGGATGTTGGGACTTGATAGTGCTGATATTAGCTCCCTTTTTTCTTGCTCTCTCAGGCTAAAGCTGGCCAGGGTACTGTAGCACCGCCAGAGGTCTCACCCACTGCTGCCCCAGAGCCCTCCACACCCTTCCAGCTGCCCCCTGCTTCAGGCATGTCCCATCCACCATCTGCCACCAGAGAGGACAAGAGTCCATCACAGGAGTCGGCTCCCACAACATCACCAGAGTCGGTGTCAGGGTAAGGCAGGGGCAGCATTCCCTCCTGGGGCCCTGTCCTACCCATTCCTTCACAGTCCATCTATGTGGTCCCACACACCTGGGGGGTGGGCAGGTCACCAGAAGCCAGGGTCCGATTTCTCTCTCTTGAATTTGCAGCTCTGTTCCTTCTTCAGGTAGCAGCGGGCGAGAGGAAGATGCAGCCTCCACGCTAGGTGGGTGGGCACCTGGTCATCAGATGGGCCTCATCTGGGTGTGGGAGGGTGTGGGCGTTGCCTGTCTTGTCCTTGGTGACCCAGTTCCTGGTACTCCCCCCCCCTCCCGTAGTGACTGGCTCTGAGTATGAGACAATGCTGATGGAGATCATGTCCATGGGCTATGAGCGGGAACGCGTCGTGGCTGCCCTGAGAGCCAGCTACAACAACCCGCACCGGGCTGTGGAGTATCTGCTCACGGTGAGGTGGGGCTACCACCTCCTAGGGCAGCATGTCAGGGAGAGAAGCTACCAGGGAGCCTGGGGGTGGTGGCTGCTTGTCACTGGAGGACAAGCGGGGCAGGGCCAGGGGTGGTGGTGGCCTGTGGTGGACAAGGAAGCCTGAGGTCTGTGTGGGAGAACTAAAGAGGATTTCTGACAGGGAATTCCGGGAAGTCCTGAGCCTGAACACGGTTCCATCCAGGAGAGCCAGGCATCTGAGCAGCCAGCCACAGAAGCAGGTGGGCGGGCTAGACAGTGTGCTCATGAGGCATCTCCCGGGGCCAGGCCCTGGGTCCCCATGTGGTTTCTGATCATCTCTTTTCTCCTGCTGCTAGCAGGAGAAAATCCCCTGGAGTTTCTTCGGGACCAGCCCCAGTTCCAGAACATGAGGCAGGTGATCCAGCAAAACCCAGCACTGCTGCCGGCCTTGCTCCAACAGCTGGGCCAGGAGAATCCTCAGCTGTTGCAGGTGAGGCCTGGGCAGGGGGAGCAGGGTAGGTGCCACAACCTATGGTTCAGGGCTTACTGTTCACCTCGGTTGCAGAGTAAGGACAGCCCCCACTCCCAGTCCTGTTGCCTGGTGACCAGCTCCGTAGTGGGTGGAATGTGTGTGTAGGTTGAAGGCATGACAGGTTCCTCTGGTCCTCTGTGAGAGGTGGCTCAGGACCTGTCAGCTTCCATTCCTCCCTTGCTTTTCAAAAAGTCCCTGGCACAGGCTTCTCTATTTCTCTCACTTTCTTGTGAATATTTTAAGACAGTTTGCCTGGGTGGTCCAGGCTGGCTCTGAACTGCCTCTTGTAGCACAGACTTGGCATTGAACTCTTGAGATCTTCCTGCTTCAGCCTCTTGAGTGCTGGGATTATACATGTGTACCTCTGTTCTTCGTATGGTACTGTCCTGGGGCCAGGCTGTGGTGAGCCAGAGTCTGGGTAGCCAGCCCAGATTTCTGTAGGCCACTCTTCCCTATGGCTGACTTGAGGTATATATGTAGCACTTCCTAGATTTCTGAGACAGGACAGGGCCCACACTGATTTCTGCCTCCCTGTCTGCCAGCTTCATCTTCCACTGCCACCTTGATGGCCCCTTGCCATCCTCTCCTTCCACAGCCACCCTAGTGTTTTGTCCACTAGACCTCAGATTCTGTTTTTGTTTCTGAAACGGCTTTGAACTCAGGGTGCTGCTCCTACCTGAGCTTCCCAAGTGCTGGGATTTCAGGCACATGCCACCACATCTTGTTGTACCTGCTTCTGAAGAAGCACTTTTTTTTTTTTTTTTTTGAGACAGGGTCTCGCTTTGTAGTTCAGGCTGGCCCTGAGCTCACTATATAGCCCAGGCAAACCTCGAACTCAGCAATCCTCCTGCCTCTGCCTCCTGAGTGCTGGGATGACAGGCACGAGGCACCATGCCCGGCAAGAAGCACTTTTTTTAATGTGAAAGTTGTCAGGTATATAAAGAATACAGTTTAACCAGAATCTTCAGACTTCCAACACTCAAGACAAGTGAATGTGGGAAGGACACAACAGTGGTGCGACTCAGTGGTGAGCACGTGCTGACTTTCCAAGAGCGCCGAGCTCCATCTCAGGTACCAGAAAGTTTCCAAACGATGTGACAGCCCGTAAGCCCAGGAGTGAGGAGCCACAGGCTGAGGCTGGAGGATTGCTGCATGCTCAAGGCCAGCCTGGGTTACATGGTTCAAGGGCAGCTAGAACCACATAGTGAAACCCAGCCTCAAAAAAAAGTTGAAAGTTCCCAAGCCTTGGCTGGTCCTGGCTTTCCGATGGGCCACTCTGCTTTCTCCATGTGTTCTTTCATCTTGCTTTTTCATCTTTCACTCAGCTCAAGCTTGCTTTGCAGAGCCAGGTTCTTCCTCTCTCTTCACTCTTACTTTTTCAAGAAACTTTCCTGCCAAAAAATAAATAATTAAGAAGTTCTTAGATCTTGTTCCTGTTGAACTGTCACCACCGTGGCTTTTCATTGCCATGGAAGAAAATGCCTCCCCCCAGCTTTCCTCTCGTTTCACTTCCCTGCCCTACCTCCTGGGTCTCCTGAGGTTGAGATTTGCTGGAGTACTGCCTCGGGGCCTGTACACTTTCCTGCTTGTGCCTTCCTGTGCCATAAATCACAGGTCTCTGCCACTGGGCTTCAGTTACTTCCCAAGCCTTAGACGATGCCCCCCACCCCCGTCCCTGTATTTGCCTACTAGCAGCCTGTCTCTGGCCCTGGGCCATCAGCCCCACCAGGACAGGACTTTCCTCTCTATTGCTTTCAGGGACCACTGACTAAAAAAGCAAGGTGGGCTGTGGTGGGAGTTGGGGAGGGAGAACTGAGGCCAGGCCTCCCCATTCCCCCCCTCTCCCACAGCAAATTAGCCGTCACCAGGAGCAGTTCATCCAGATGTTGAACGAACCCCCTGGGGAGCTGGCGGACATCTCGGATGCAGAGGGGGAGGTGGGTGCCATCGGTGAGGATGCCCCACAGATGAACTACATCCAGGTGACACCACAGGAAAAGGAAGCTATCGAGAGGGTAAGCAGAGAGGGTGGCCGAGAGGGTGGCTGGCTGGCTGGGGCTGGGGCCATCCTGTCCCACAACCTTCACCTCCCCCTCACCAAGCGTCTCCTCACAGTTGAAGGCCCTGGGCTTCCCCGAGAGTCTGGTGATCCAGGCCTACTTCGCATGTGAAAAGAACGAGAACCTGGCTGCCAACTTCCTCCTGAGTCAGAACTTTGATGACGAGTGACACTGGGAGGCCAGGCCACCCACTGCCCCCACCCTGCCCCACTCCACAAAAGTTTTATAAAAGAAAAAGTATATATATATTCATGTTTATTTAAGAAGTGAGAAGAAAAGTCAAAAACCTTTAAAAAAAAAAACAGCCCAGCTTTCCACCTTCAAGTGGCCCCATCCCATCCCGGTCTGTGAGGACCCAGGCCAGACAGCTGTCCCCATTCTCCCAGCCCAGCCTGCTTGGAGTTGCTGGCAGGGCCAAGAGTCGACAGATGGGCCCCTCTTGGCCTCTGTCCCAGCTCCCTCAGCCAGATGGAGAGGCGGCTGTTTGCTCCCCAATCCACCTTCCTCCAGGATGAGGGAAGCTGGAGTCCCAAACTTTGATCCTCGATCGGAGTGGCCAGAAAATGGGGCAACCCACAAGGCCCCCTCCCCAGTCTGGCCTTCGCCTGCAGCCTGGGGGAGCAAGCCCAACATAGCTGTGGAGGCCAAGCCTGCCCCTGCCCCAGAACAGAACTGTGTCTCTGATAAAGGTTTTGAAGTGAATAAAGTTTTAAAAACAGCCCTAATGGTCGGAGCCATGCCCACTTGCCTGGGCCTGGGGGCAGGAGGGCCCTGGAGATGGAGGACTATGGAATAGGGCACGGGTCTCTGCCTCAATCAGCATGGGAAAGACCACTTCTCCCAGCCCCCCACCATGATCACTACAGTCTGCCTGGGCTGCACCTCCCCTTGGTAATTGGCTAATTACTGGAGATTAATGTTGGTAAACAGAAGCCTTCTTCTCTGCTGCCATCTGCTCCTCTATATCTGCCCATCGCATCCCTACCTCCCCGAAGCCCCAGTTAGTCGGCATGATATGGCCTAGAGTCCCTGTGTGAACAGAGCTGGCCAGGGAAGTCCCAACCCCAGGTGTGGGGGAGGAGCCGGGGATCTGAGGAGGCACCTGGAGAAAGGACACAAGACTCCCGTGGGGAGGGGCTGCCAGGCAGCAGGCTTTATTGGGAAAGCACAGAGCTCAGGAGCTGGCCACCCCAGAGGGTGCTGGGTCCTGGGCTATACTGGTGGCCATGGCAGCAGCCCGGGCCACCTTCTTCTGCCTCTGCTTCTCCTCCTTGAGGCGTTTGCGCTCCTGCTTCTCCAGGTCATGCAGCAGCTCCTGGAAGCGTGCACTCCGTGGGTCCACATGGTAGCCCAGGCGTTCCTGGGCCTCGGCCTGCAGGCGGGCCCTGCGGTCTTTGTCTGCCTGCAGCTTCTCCCAGCGCTCGCGCTGCTGTTGCCGCCAGTTCTCAATCATTTGTGGCATCTTGGCCATGCGCTCAGCAATAAGTTGCTCCCTGTGGGGAGGGAAGGTAGACAGGCCCTGGATCAGCTTCCACCTACAGCCTGTCCCCAGTGCCCCACCAAGGTGACGGGAAGTCATCTCCGCTGCCGACTGGCAGGAAAATGCTTGACCAATGGAGGCACAGAGATGAAGGCTCTCCTGTAATCTAGTTTGGGACAAGCTCAGCTTGATACATCGCTGAGCTGTCCCCTGGAACACCTCAGTCACGCCAAGCTTCACAGAACCCAGTACATGCCTGGCCCAGTTCTGGGTGCAGAAATGAAGGCAAGAAAGATTGGAAGCCAGTGTGGTGGCACATAGCTCTGGTCCCAGCATGTGGGCGGTAGAGGCAGGAGGATCACTGTAAGATTGGACCCAGCCTGAGCAACACAGTGCGTTCGTGGCCAGTCTGGGATACATAGTTCCTGTCCCATACCAGATTGGGTATTTCCTTCCAAGCCTCAGTTTGTAATACCAGTCACAGCCATGCTTTAAGGATTAGAGAAGGGAAAGGAATGACAGCCCTTCATCAGAGTCAGCCAGCTCTGCCATTCACTGTCACTGTGACTAGACATCTGGCCACACTTAGTCCTGTTCCCTACTCCTAAACCAAGGCTGCTGGCCTGTCTCCCTGCCCAGCTGAGAATATAGTTCAGTGGTACAGCACCTGGCTATTATGTTCAAGCCACATCCCAAGGGTGAATGGAAAGTGATTCCTGCTCTTTACAAGGCTCCGGAGGGTCAAGGTTAAACACCAGGATACGCTTAATCTGGCCCCTCACCTCCAGGAAGACCAGATGCCCTCGGTCTTATTTCCACTTTTTTTTTTTTGAGACAGGGTCTAGCTAAGTTGCCTAGGTGAACTCTTGCAGTCCTCCTGCCTCAGCCTCTCAAGTAGCAGGGCCAGTCCCTCAACTTTGCCTCCAAAGCCAATTTGTTTTCACTTTC
This sequence comes from Thryonomys swinderianus, assembly GCA_004025085.1. Taxonomy (NCBI): domain Eukaryota; kingdom Metazoa; phylum Chordata; class Mammalia; order Rodentia; family Thryonomyidae; genus Thryonomys; species Thryonomys swinderianus. The sequence goes on along the minus strand of PVIC010035567.1, from coordinate 672 downwards.
TGCTCTTTTGGTGGCCTCAGGTGTTCTTTAAGCCAGAACCTCAGCATTACTTAACCTCAGTACCCATCTTTTTCCTCTAGAAGCAGCACTCTCCCTGAGACGTCTCCGTAACAATGTAAGGTCATCCAGAGCTCTGGTTAAATATATACATTCATAGAGGCGTAAAACATCTTCCAGAAAAAAAAAAAAAAAAAACATCTTCCAGCATACTCTTTAGCCTGTTTTATATTTTTTTATTTTACTTTTTTTTGTTTGTTTTTGAGACAAAATCTCGCTTTGTAGTTCAGGCTGGTCCTGAGCTCACTATGTAGCCCAGGCAAGCCTTGAACTCAGCAATCCTCCTGGCTCTGCCTCCGCCTCCTGAATTCTGGGATGACAGGTGTGAGCCACCAGCCTTGCACTGTGGTATGCGGCATTGATTACTGGTGGGCGTGCGCCACTAAGCCCAGTATTGTTGTATGTGGTTACCAGGGATCAAACCAGGGACCTTGCGCTTGCTAGGCAGGCGCCGGAACCATTGAGCTGAATCTCCAGCCATTATTTTATTTATTTTTTTTGAGACAGAGTCTCGCTATGTAGTCCAGGCAGAGCTCGAAATCGCGAGTGCTGCGATGACAGGCGTGCTCACTAAGCGAGACTACCTAGTTTGCTAGTCTTTTTTTTTTTTTTTTT
>PVIC010035566.1:0-18986 GCA_004025085.1 Thryonomys swinderianus | reverse complement strand
ATGTTGATGCAATAGAATAATCATTTACAATTTGATATGTAAAAGTATAAAACAAAGCAAAGTCAGGATGCTTCCGAGAAAGAATAGGAAAATTGTCCTAAGACTTTCAGTCTCATTGATGCAGGAGAGTTAAGGCCTAACTCCCCACCTGAAAAGCGAGCTTGTGTTCTCTAAAAATCGAAGAATGAATTTTAGGAATGACAGAGGTTTGAGTAGGAAAATTTTATTGAGAGAGAAATCTTCTGTCTTAAGAGAGACAGAAGGGGGAACCCGGAAAGTGGGTAACCCCCCTACCTCACTTTTTAGAGGACTTTTATGGAGCAAAGCCATGAGGTGAGGTGGGTCTGAAATGGGGGCTACCAATAAGATTCAAGAAAAGTAGATGGGCTACAATTAACCAATGAGTACAGTAGGGGCTTCCAATAAGATGTGAAAGAAATGGGCAAACCGTGACTAACCAATGGGTAAATGACAAGCATAGTTACTTCAGCAACTTTTTGATTAAATAGGGTCCAATGAGAAATCAAGCCCTAGAGGGTCTTGCTTGTCAGGAGACTCCTCCTCCAGGTAGTTCAAAGTCCTGGCCCGCTGTCTGGGGAATTTGCAATTGTTGCATTCCCAGGGAGGGGCTGGGTCCGGATTTTGACATTCCATCCTGGAAGATGAAGTCTGCTGGTCACTGCTAACCAGAAGTGTAGTTTCTCATTGATGGTGTTGACCTTTGAGAATGTCCTTTTTGCAAGTCTTTCAACAACCAGCCCTATCTATCTGCCTACATATGTCTAGCTGGCTGTTCCACCTATAATATCATTATAAACTTTAGTAATTTATAAAAGATTATATTGGATCAAGAATAGATCATGAACTATTGGAACAGCAAGGAGCAACCAGGTGGGCAATTTGACTCAAACTTTTTCAGGCTACACCAATTTTTACAAGGTCGGAATGTATGTATCAACCCCCCTACACACACACCCAACACACACACACACACACACACACACACACACACACACCTCATCTATGTATTGATCACTTTCAGAGGAACAATGATTAGTAAAGTGTAATTATCCTTATGATAGAAGTCATATACCCTCATTCTTCAAGTACAAGATATTCAGTGTCCCCCCGAGATGTAATAAAAGGCTCCAGTTACATCAGATAAAAAGAACTTCTGTTAGAGAATAAAAATATTTTGAATTCAAATAATTGTTAGATACTTTCGTTTGTTTCTGAATTCCTCTTAAGATGTATTACTTAATCTCGCCTAATTGTTATATCTTCTTCCCCATTTCTTTCCTTTAAGCAAACATTTGATATTTTAATAGGTTCTTTGGCCACTTTTCTTACAAGAGATTTTATTTAAACCTTCTAATTCATGTGCTTTCCTGAGATGTGTATCACTAAGTAATGGAGCTTTTCTTATTTTAGAAGTTCAATCAGCTTATTTGAGCATTACAAATGCAATTGTGAGCTGCCTTTCTATATCTCAAATGGCCTACTCATTAATGATGATGACACTTTGCAATTTAAAACACCTTTAAGCCAAGGATAATAAAGATATTTCCACAAAAGTAAGTACTATTGTCAGCTCAGTTTCTTGGAAAAAAATTAAGGAGGATTGGCTCAGAAAATCAGACAAGCTATTCAACTATGTTCCTTGTACTTTTTACATTTGCAAACCAAAGTAGACTCAGAAAGTCATTTTCAACACAAAATAAGGCACCCATTTTTACTACGTTTATATGTAGACTTTATGAACGTGTCCAGTTGGCCAAAGGAAATGAACATGAACTCCCATCCAGTGCGGTCGCGGAGACTGATTATACACTGTTGATTCCATCTGGTGTACATACCCACAGGTGCAGAATTCCACATGAACTCTTAAGGAAGTCTGAAATCAGTGACTGATCCATTGCCAACTTTTGTGATCCTCAGTGATAAAACTCTACATGTTCTTAAAGCTGTCTAGTGTGGCAATTATTTCCAGGCTTATTATGATTGAACTTAACCATTGGGTAACTATTTGTAGAAAATCTACCTCACTGGATACTGGGATATTATAACTTGGTTTTCTGTAAGAACTACCCTTGCAAGCTATCAGGATTGGAATGAACAGCAGTTGGCTTTTACTCACATAATAAGACTGCAGGATTGGTGGCTGGACAAGGTGGGAGTGCAGGCCTGGTGCATTACTCGCAGTGCAGTCAGTCCACGCTGACACAAGCTCTGCCACTTCCAACCTGTCTATTTCCAAGTTGTCCATTCTACCCAGCCAGAAGGCAACAAGAGCAGAGACAACTGCTTAGGAGCTTTTGAATGGATCAAGTAGCCCTAGCACATCTCTCATTCAGTTGGCTCGAAATGTTTGGCTCTGACTAAGTATCATGCATGAAAATGTACTCCAGCTACATAGCCAGAAGAAGGGGACCACGGATTTGGAGGTGCGTCTAATAGTCTAGGCTGCATACATAGTGATAAATGCGATGGAAAGATTCTCAACCATGAAAAGTGCATAATCTGACATTATATGTCAGTCAGTTAAATACACAGGATAATTTAGATGCTTACAATAAGATGAAGGAGGCAAAAGATGTGTGTAGCGGTAAACTGATAGGGATATGAAGCAGGTGACCTGACAGGGCCTCTCTCTGGAACACCTGAAGCGGAATGTGAAGGATGGGAAGGAAGCAGTCAAGGGATCCAAAGGGAGAAGAACGTAGGAAAGAGAGAGAACCGAACACACAAAAGCTCTGACTAGAACCAGCTTCATGTGCCTGCAGAACAGAGAGTAGACTGCAATTGACGGAGTACAGGAAAAGTGTACGGGCAGAAAAATGGAGGATCTTTACACCTATGGTAATCCTTCTTGCTTTGTAGTTCAGGCTGGCCTGAGCCCACTGTGTAGCCCAGGCAAACGTCGAACTCACAGCAATCCTCCTGCCTCTGCCTGCCCAGTGCTGGGATTACGGGCATGAGCCACCACGCCTGGTGTCGCGGTGTGTGGTACTGATTGCTGGTGGGCGTGAGTGAGGTTGTATTCTAAGTGAATGGAAAGTTGCTGAGTGATTTCAAGGGGAAGAGCGTTCAGACTTGATCTGTTTACATGTCCCCTGGCTGCCGAGAGGCCTAACAGGGTGAGGACAGGCAGGGCTGGAGCTTACGGAGAGGCCAGGACCAGATGAGTGGAAGCAGGGATCAGAGAATAGGTAAACTATGCACATTTAGAGATAGAACCTATCGGGCTGGGGATTTAGCTCAGTGGTTCTGGCACCTGCCTTGGAAGCACAAGGTCCTGAGTTTGATCTCCAAGACAATAAAGATAGAGATATAGCCTATCAGCACATTAGATGTGAGTGTGTGGTTGTCTGGTTGTCTGTCTATCCCTGGAGCAGTTCAGATTTTAAGATTTTTTTTTCTGGATCTGACAGCCTTTGCGCCCCAGGCTGGAAGTGGATGTGTATGGTGTTAAGGAAGAAGCTAGAGGAGGGAGTCAGTGCCCTGAGGCAGAGGCTGGGGAGGAGACGAAGGCACGACCAAGGCCTCTCCCGGGAAGGTTAGGGTGGGGCTGAGGGAGACGCGTCTGCGCCAAGGATCGGTCTTTCAGACCTCTGCGTTTTTTTTTTTTTTTAATATGAGAAACTTTTTAATTTTGCTTTTAAATTGAGTTTACTGGTGTATTTTAAGTGCATATTATTTTCACATTCATCGCTAAGAATATGTTCCTGTACCTGTTTTATCTTGATTCTTATTTTTCCCATTCCTCTTCCCTTCCTCCATCCCTTCCACCCCATATACCCTGTGCAGTTTTAATGGGGTCACCACTAATCACGGGGAGGGGATGTTAAGTACTTAAGACAAGGTTAGTCTGAACTGTGAGCTGTTGTTAGGTATCAAGTATATGTGGGATTACGGAGACAGGGAAAAAATAAAAGACTTCATTGTTATTTTATGTTGGTTATAATTGACTATAATTTTATGAATGTAAAAATTCATAAAATTAATTTTACCATTTGTTATGTCTTTAAGACTTTTTAAAGAAAAGAATTAGATTTATAGAAAAACTGGGCAACTGATATAGACAGTCCCCGTAATACACCCTCCCACTTAAGAGTTTCCCCTGTTATTACCATCTTGTCTGTAAGCGGTGCGTTTCTGAAAAGGCCTACTGTTGAAACCATGTTATGACCCGAAGTGCTCCCGCACACTGCCTCACTCCCTATCGGTCGCTGTTAAACATAGAGAATTAACTAAATTTTTGACTCAATTAAGTGAATAAACAAGAATCATCTGCTTACTGAAAGGGGAAAAAAAGGAAAGACTACCAGAAGAACGTGTTGGGACATGTATCAGAACCACACATTTTGTCCTGGTAACAACATTTTCGTGTCCATTTGAGATAGTTACCAAAGAGCAAAGTAGAGAAACAGATCACTGGCTAAATCTGGACTCAAGGCTGGGCATATATCTTTGAGGCTCATCAATGAAAGTAGAAGAATAAATTTAACATCAAAACAGGTTAAAGAGTTAAAGAAAATGAAGAAATGAAGAGGGTGAGAGCAGTTTCACTATGAAAGAAGAGATAAAGTAGCTGGGCAAGGCCTTACAGAATGAAGAGAGAGATTAGAACTCACTTCTATATTTATGGGGTGCTTCTGCAGGGAGTTCAGATCTTTTGATGTAAGATAAAGATAATTGCAACCCTGTTTGTAACCATGTGGAGGGTGAGAGTAGAAGGGACTCTAGCATCCCAGGAGGAGTGTGGTATGGTTGGGTTAAGGAAGCGTGTTATAGTAAGAGGAAGAACATGAGTGTAGGTGCCATTAGAGGGCAGGTTTTGTGGTGGAGTTTAGGGGAATTTCTTTCTCATTGCTGTATTTATTCAGTAAGAAACTATAAGACAAGTTGAAATCACAAAAAAGGCACCTAGTGAATGTGTGTGGGATGAGAATGATACGTGAGAGACTTAAATCTGATCCAGGACAAAGGAGGCCCATTGGGAAAATGTGATAGAATTGTGCAGTAGCATACCTGGAATCTGAGGTCATGGATTTGATATAAATTCAGGTAGTGGGGTTCTAATTAGTTACAGCAAGTAAGGTTCCTGGCAACACAGTTCAAGGACACGTAGGACCTTACTGGCTTAGGACTAGTCAGGGACTTCTGGATGGTAAATTCTGTCTTCTCTCAAGTAAACTCTGTCTTTCTCCTGGCCACTGAGTGGTGAGAGCCTTTGCTCCATCACACACTCCCTGCTGTGACGTGTAGTCCTGCCTCAGGCCTACAGTGATGGGAACAAGTGATCATGGAATGAAACTTCTGGAATCATGAGCCAAAATAAAGCTTTCCTCCTTATGTTGATTTTCTCAAGTAGTTCATTGCAACTCTGCTGACTCACACATGTGGAACTGAAATTAGACAGGTTTGTGATCGATAGAGGAACAAAATTGAGCAAAAGAATGAGTTGGCAAAAAAATCTAAGGAAACTATGCAAGGATAGGAAAGAGAAGTAACTCTCATGGGGGTGAATTATCATGACAAAGGGTTGATCAATAAACTAGTACGAATATTTACTGTGGGGATGAAAATGATGTTCAGAAAGTAAAAGTATGGAATGACATTTGACAGGAAAACTTTAAGAGTGTGGTCATGCATGAAAGTAGATGATGAAATAGATGAAAGATTTTTTTTTAAATGAAAATTGGAAATGAAGTCAGCAAATCCTGAGAGGAGCATGTTGCATCACTGAAGTGATCAGGACACCCAGGGTGACAGCGGGGATGTGCATAGCACATTACAATGAGCTAAATGCTGAAGTTTTCAGCTAAATGCTGAAGGCTGAGCACCTTCACAGATCTAAGATAATTTGAGTGACTCCTAAGTAATTAACCTGGAGTGATTTGAAGTATGTCTTTCTGTTTATTGGTCATGACGTTTACCTCAGAACATTTATTGGTTAAACAAAAGAACGTATCTTGAGATTCTGTTGAAAACTGCTAGTTTCGGTGGCATTTTTGGTCAATGAATTAAATCTCATACAGTCATTCTTTTAAGGATGCTAAAAATTCATAAGCAAACTGATTTCATGATTCTTAGTTTTTCTTGCTTGCCTCATGTAGGTGGGGATGAGGAGGCTAATAGATAAAACTGTCAGCACAGAGAGGAAAAATGTAATAAAACTGAAAATAAAGTAACTTCTAAGTATAATTATAATTTGGACAGAGAGGAGAATGAATTATTCTTGCATTTTTTTCATGGTGTCACCAAGAAACTGTAGGTCAAGGGAGCATAAATATAGGCAACTCAGCAATGACGTTGGTTTCATTCACTGCCTTCTGTTGTTTGCCAGTCATATGCTAAATGCTTTATCTTTATTATCTTATGTGGCCTTTGCAATTGCCCAGGGAGACTGAGGTTATTATGCTTACTTGACAGAAGAGATAACAGGCCTAAGGAAAGGAACTTGTCTAGATCATATACGTAATTGGCAGAACTGGAAATCAAACTTTAGTCCTCACATCCCCAATGTATTGTATTTCCTTAGATAATACAAAAAAGAAGCCAACAGCTTCAAAAAATTTGCATTGGAGATATATATGGTTTTATAGTATATATAAATATATAAAATATATTTTAAAAAATCACATTGAAAGTTGTTGAGATGCTTAGCAAAATATCTTTTTCCACACATTTCTTCTTGAGCAGAGAACACTCAAGGAAATGCAAGGGCCTGAGGGCCTTACTTGACTGGTAAGAGCTGCTTCATAACTCTCTGCATGTTTCCGTTTCTCCACTATCACATGTGGGTGACCAGGTAGTTTAAAAAATAAGCACTTCAAAAATGTGAAATGCTAACATTGTGAGATGGAGAAAAGTAAAAAAGAAAATTTGAAGGTGTGTCATTTGTAGTGTCAAATGTATATTTACCTATTCCTTTTTCAAATGTATTTCTTATATATTTTTTTTACCTGTGTTGTCACTAAACCACAACACAGATGAATGTATTGGGAGACAGTTGCCATTTGAATTTTTTATTGGACAAAATACCTCTTAGTCTTGTTTTACAGAACAGCGCATTTCAGCACAAGAGATGATTTTCCTAAAAGATAACAAAGAGCAGTTAATGGGTCCTGTATGCTGTTCACGGATGGCTTTGTTACATAAGCCAGAGAGGCCCAGAGCAATGGTTAGAGATGAGTAGGTGTGTGATGGCGGGTGTCTTTATTCAAGAGGCTTGATGTAATTCAGCTGCAGTCCTAGACCCGAAATCATACACAGGAAATAAAATGCAAGCGTGATCAGCAATGAGAACTGCTTCAGCAACCAGTAACTAACTCAGAAGTCATGCGAAGACATGCCAAAATTGAGCTTTCTTTTCTAAAGCCCCCTGGATAACAATGTGACAGGCATTGATTTGGTATCTTCATTTGTTTATATGAAAGAGGAAGATGGTATCCTCAAAGTTCACCATGCTATGACATGGATGGGGTGGACGTACTTTGGAGCACGAAGGTACTTCGGTCGTGGCTGGTTTACCCAATCCCGAGCTCTGTCTCTGCTCGAGTGTGCCAGAGATGGGCACACTCGGCCTTTCCTAAGAGGTTACAGTTTTGTGAGGAGGACAGAGAGACCGTGCAGTCTTAAGCACACCCTAAGTTCCCAAGCAATATCTGCCGAGTAAATGTTACACGCATGGATGAGAGGGACAGCAGAGGTGTGTGGAGTAAAGCAGATGTTTCGATCAGCAGTTTAGGGCATGACAAGGCATCTGGGTCTCTGTCCCAGGACAGGAACGTCAAGCTTCTACCTTGAGTCTTGAGCCATATCTTGCAGGAGTCAAGTAGAGAACAAAGGCTAGCAGGGAGGAATGGAACTTAGCAAAGCTGCATGTGCGGAGAAACCAGAGTGAGCCAGGTCACGGGAAATTCAGGGAAAGGGATTTCAGGCATCTGTGGTATTTTGCTGAAGGAGCACAGAATGGTAAGAGAGACTTCATAAAAATGCATGTACTCATTGAGAAGTTCATGCAGATAGTGGGTTTTAGACATTGCATATCATAAATCAACAAAGTAAATAATAGTTACACTTATAGAATACTTATTCTTCCTTACATAGATTGATTCACTTAATTCTCATTTATCCCTGTGAGTTGGAAATTACTATCATCCCAAAATGAAATGTGAAAAATGAGGGACAGAGAAAGTAAGAATTTACCCAACATAGCGGTATCTAATGGGGTAGCTGTGAGGGTGTGAACTCAGCAGTCTGGTTGCCAAGCCCATACTCCTAAGAACTTTTCTACATTGCCCCTTAATGCATGTTAAATTTAGTGAAGTCTGATATTGAAAGTAGTATCTGAAGAATCTGATTTGCAAGTTATTTTCTGATAATGTATCTTCATTCACCTATTTTCTTTTTCTTTTAAATTTTTTTTATCTTTATTGGTACATTGCATAGACACATCATGATCACACTCAATATTGGGACCTTGTACCAGTATATGACACAATTTAATTCTCCTTTTTTCCCATTCCCCTACCTACCCCACAACCCTCCACTCCCTAAATACATAAGCTTTGTTGCCCTTTATTTTTACTACGATCACTTTTTTTATTTACCCCTCATTATTCACTCCACCATATTTCCCTTTGCATATTTTCTATTTCATAATATCCATCATACTTATGTGAATATCCATCATCACTTATGTGAAATAAATGTACCTAAAGGTACATCCATTTGAGTAAAATGACTCACACCATTCTTTAAGGCAGAGTAATACTCTGTTTTATAACAAAACCCCATCTTCTTTATCCAGTCTCCAGTTGATGGGCATTTGGGTTGTTTACAACATGGAGGTTTCACAGACTGAGCTGCTCTGGACATGGGTGCACATATGTCATTATGATGTAATTCTTTTGTGTATCTTCCTAGCAGGGCAATAGCAGGGTCCAATGCGGAGCTCTAATCCTAGGTGTTCTAGGAATGTCCACACTGACCTCCACAGAGGTTGTAACAGTCTACATTCTCCCCACAGTGGAGAAGGGTTCCTTTTTCTCCGCAGCCTCGCAGACATTTGTTGCTGGCTAATTTCTTGAACTGGAGAGGAGAGAAGCAGAGACAGCCAACACACCAGGAGTTATGTATAACCACTCAGTCTATCCCTGGGAATGCGCTACACAAGGAAAGTTCTTCATGGTGGTGAAAAAAAGAAAAAAAAAAGGATTCGAAACTGCTGTTGTCAGAAATAGCTAGTCATGGGCTGGAGATTTAGTTCAGTGGTTCCAGCCCCTGCCTAGCAAGCACAAGGTCCCTGGTTTGATCCCTGGTAACCACATACAACAATACTGGGTGTGGTGACTCATTCCCACCAGCAATCAGTACCACATACTATAAATGCTGGGCTTGGGGGCTCAAACCTGTAATCCCAGCATTCAGGAGGCAGAGGCAGGAGGATTGCTGAGTTCAAGGCTTGCCTGAACTACATAATGAGCTCAGGGCCAGCCTGAACTACAAAAGTGAAACCCTGTCTCAAAAAAAAAAAAAAAAAAAAAAAAAAAAAAAAAAAAAAAAAAAAAAAAAAAAAAAAAGGAAAGAAAGAAAAGGAAAAGAAATAGCAAGTCATTTGGTCAAAGGGTAACGGTACTGAGAACTTTGGTCTGGAAACTGCAAACATTGCTATATTTGAAGATATCTGAAACTGAAATTTGAAATTTATAACGTGTATTAGTCTAGCTAAAAATTTCTTTCCCATTAGAGTTCCAATAATTCTTTAGGACTCCTTAAAGAACTTTCATCATTATTTCTATTATTATGTATTGGTGTCTGCTGAAAAGAAATATGGAGTGAATAATACTTAATTATCCTATTTATGGTTCTAAGCACTTCCTAAAATTGATTCATTTAATTCATCTAATATCTCTGTGAGAAAGTGCCATTACTCCCACCCTACTGATGAAGAAATGGAGGACAAAAGATGTTAATAACCTAAGATCATGAGGAGTTGGGAAATATTTTGGTCAGGAATTTCAAATGGGCTTTCATTTGAGATTCTAAAAAGCAATAGATAGGGCTGATTGACTGGACAACTTCAATTTTCTTCCCAATTCCTCATTCCATTATAAGGTCATTTCCCATAGGAATTTTTGAAATTAGTATTTTGGGTGGGTATTAGTATGCAGGACCTCAAATGTGTTTATATTAATTGTTAAGACCTAATTGTCAGCAGGGATGGAGAGAGGGTCAAATGGAGAGAAGGAGGAAGGGAGGGGAAGGAACTAATAGGCCATGGAGGAAGGGATATAATGTGTAGACGCAGCTCCTGGTGCTCAGGCCAGTGATCTCTCCTCCAGGCTGCGCCATCTCCATCAGCTGCCTCGTTTTCAGTGAGATCAGATGTCTGTGGTCTCATTAGTGTCTTCCTGCTATGTTCACATCTTAGGGAAAAATCAAGAAGACACAAGGTTAAACATCTCTCCATTCAATACTAGGGGAGTATTCTAAATGCCGTCACGAGACTATATTCCTTTGCAAATTATTTCTTTATAAAGCTGTTTTGATAACTAGAAGTTTACGATTATTGATATTTCATTAAATAACTACACAATCAAGGGAACAAACTCATTGCAAGATGGAAATATATAAAACATTTAACTACCAACCATTACATTTCAGGATTATTATATGGAAGAGATAGCAAAGAGAGGAAACTTTCTAATAACAAATAGAAGTTAAATCCAGTATCCTTTGAGGAAAAAAAAAATTCAAGGAGAGGCCTGCACAGAGAAGATAGGTACCAGGAAAAGAGATTAGTGTCAGGTAAATTTGTCAAGATAGAAAAAAAAAATAATCTATAAAGATGAAGAGGGGGAGGAGACCAAAGATTGTTGGAGAAGAAGAAAGTCTGTGTAGATACCAAGGCGAGATGGAACAGGAAAACAAAGACGGTATTTCTCTCCTGCTCCCACACCTGTATTTATACAAAAGTTAACGTGGGTGGGGGGGGCGGGCAAAGCTACTAAGAGGAAACATGAAAGCTTTTGAGAGAAATGGAGCTTTTAAAAGACTACATTTTCTGCCTCTTGCTGCTCTGCCAGTGTTACGCTGGTCGGAGTGAACGAGGGGGCTCTTGTGATCCGAGCGGGGCTGGGGTTTCTCCGTGCGCAGCCCGCAGAGGCTCCCGTCCGCGGTCCTTCCGCGCTGGGCTGGGGCAGAGGCGGAGGCGGAGGATTTCAGAACAACCGCTTCGGAGGGGAACTGGAGTCCGATAAAGTGAAATTCCGAGCCTCTGGCTGGGACCTTCTTGCCGCTTGTAGTTCAGCTTGAGCGGTAGCTGTCATGCTTCGAGACGTTTACATTTTTCTCTATTAACTGCCATTCTGTGTAGCCAGCATTGACTATTCAGCCTATTGACTTTTATTTATTTAGCTGCTATGTACATTGCCTAACTCGGATACTCACCATTTACTTTCTAATGTGCATAATAAAGCACAGCTTCTTCCTATATGTAGATCTGGCTTATTTTCATGTAAAAGACATTGTGCTATCAAACATGACCTTGTATGGATTACATTCTCCTATCACTTACTACACACAATATATTTTTAATCTACTATTCCTCCGTAGAGAGAAATAAGCCCGAGAAAGGTCTATTTTACTAAAACTTTATTAACAGTGTTTTCTAAATCTTTATAGGCAGTGCTGGCACACCTGTCACTTTTAATGAAAACGGAGATGCTCCTGGGCGTTATGATATCTTCCAGTATCAGATAACCAACAAAAGTACAGAATACAAAGTCATCGGGCACTGGACCAATCAGCTTCATCTAAAAGCAAGTATCAACATAAACGTACATTGGTTTATGCTTTTTAAAGTCCATAATTTAAACCTCTGTAGAGAAGCTCCCTAATACCAGCAAGGATGCAGTGAAATCTCATTTTTAAAATTGATGATGGCTTAGGGAAGTGCACCCTTCTCTGAAGACTCACTTGCCAAAGTTCTTGCACACTTCGTGTGTGTGTGTGTGTGTGTGTGTGTGAGTGAACAATGTGCTTTGCCTGCCTGAATGTTTAGTGAATTAAAAAGTCAGGGTTTAGAACGGAAGGATATCAGCACCTGTGCTCATCACGAGCCCTTATGGCTGCCCCTCACTGTTGGAGGAAAACGCACTCTATTTCTATTACCTCGTTCAGTCCAACGTTAGGGACAGACGATGTATCCAAGGGGCCCGATGCTGTTCAGCTTACATCCCCTGGGTTTCTGTGTCCAGGACCGTGAGGTCTGAACGCTGTAATTCCTCCAAATGGCCGTAGGGGGCGACTTGGAGCTCTCAACCCCTAGAGGAATACCCAGGACTGGGGTGGTGCTGGAGGCCGCGGACCGGTTCCTTGCAGGGATCCCCGCGGCCTCCACCTCCTCCTGCTGGTTCCGCGAGGAGTGTGCTTGGCGCTCAGGCTGCGCGCCTTCCGTCAGCCGGGCTTCCCTAGGGCAGGCGGCGTGGCGCACTGGCAGAGCCGCCGGGGACGCGCAGCCACCGTCCTCAGCGCCTCTGCAGCTGGAACCCTGCTGAGTATGGTGGGCAGGGGAGGTCCGGACATCAGGGGACACAGAACCCAGGCCTGAGGGGCCTTCAGGAAGGTGGAAGGCGGGCCTTGGGGAAGCCCAGCAGCGTCTGCTTCTCGCCTGGTGAGGACTTACTCCACACTTGAACTGCTGGGGCTGTAAGAGCGCAGCGGCTCCTCCGGCTCCCGAGCAGCCCCTAGAGTTTCCGCCGGGACTTGGAGTTCAGCCCTCAGTCACTTCTCCAGAAACAGCAGTATGCGAAGGAACTCAGCCACCAAGAAATCTACAACAGCGGTGGATCCTTTCTCTCTGCCTTTAAAATGTTTCCGTGAAACCAGAAACGTGTCCTGTCAGTGTTCCACCGTACAGTGTGTATTTAATTCACTCTTTCTTCTAATGAAAGCCTCTCCTCTTGATTTTTCAAAGCTCTGGCGATCCTGGGAGAGCGTGCCCAGGCTTGCTTGCGCTGAACCCACGCAAACACCATCAGCCAGTATTTTAATACACATTTTGCTGCCTGTGTCTGAGTATGTCGCCCCCCCCCCACGATGTAGTTTTTGCAACATCGATCGCCCATGTTCTCTGCAAAGAATTAGAGGATGAGAAATGACAAACCTAGAGCGTGGCTTGCTGTTCCTTTGAAGTGACTTCCTTGTAATTATCACAGCTCCGCACTCAGCGACGCGGACACAGATTGTGTTTTGAACTGTGGCGGTGCGGAAGGCCCCGTGTCTACAGCTGACTACACGCGGCAGCTTCCTGAAGACTTATCTATTGTTCTGCAGCCAGTGGATTTATGGAAACACACCTCTGAGAGCTCCACAGGATCTTAATAAGCTAAAAATCAGTAGCTTTTTCACGAGCACACTTTTGAAAGTAGATCTATGTGAAATAAAATTATTAAGCATGAGAGAAAATTTGATAAGGGTTAAAACGGAAAGTACTTTCACCAAACTTTTATAAATGCCCAAATACCTATGCTATCTTTACGACTAAAAATTTTCACAGCAAAATTCAATGTTTTGGAAATATTCACCCAATATATTATATACCAAGGTACCTGAAATAATTATGCACACAAATACATACACACATCTCTCTATGTATACATAGTGGATATTTATTTTAAGAATATTGAATCTTAAGCTGTTCTTTTATGAACATTTAACGGCACATGAAAATTTTATGTTTATGGCTGTGTTATTGTTCATAAAATATATCAAAACAATTTGTAAGAATTATTTCCCATACATGATTATGGACATTTCTAACTATATAGTGATTGTTTCACCGCAAGAGTAAAAGGCAATTTTGTGGAGAAAATAGTGAATAAGGCTGTGGGCAAAAGTTAAAAATCATGGGCCAGAGATTTAGCTCAGTGGTTCCGGTGCCTGCCTAGCAAGTGCAAGGCCCTGAGTTCAATCCCCAGTAACCACATACAACAATACTGGGAGTGGTGACACATGCCCACCAGCAATCAGAACCACACACCACAGTGCCATGTGTGGTGTCTCACATCTGTAATCCCAGCAGTCAGGAGGCAGAGGCAGGAGGATTGCTGAGTTCGAGGCTTGCCTGGGCTACATAGTGAGCTCAGGACCAGCCTGAACTACAAAGCTAAACCTTGTCTCAAAAAAAAAAAAATCATGGATTGAACTCTGAAGGCTGTTACAATGAACCAAATGACTCTCTCTTTGGGACTTGCATCTTTTCCTTGCTGTGGAACAGGGCGTGCTTAGAAAGCTACTGATTTATTATAATTATGCTCTGGCTCTGGGAAAGACACGAAGACTTTGCCTTGCTTTAGTTATCTCCAAAGTGGAAATAGTAGCAGCCATCTTACATGTCTGCAGTAGGAACTAAGGGAAAAGCATAGTAAGTCCCTTAGTCCAGTGCCTACCACGAATGAGACACAGCCTCACCTGTCATTGGCTCAGCTAACTCAAAGCATCATGGGAGATCTGATAACAGCCTTGGTTGGTAGAGAAGTGGGAATCCTTTGTGAAGAGGCAGCTACATCTCGAGTTTGCTGTAGAGTGTTCAGAGAACTTTCAAGGAATCATCCAAAACAAAACTAATCTTTTGTTCCCATAGTGAGTTGTTCCTGTGCTTGACATTTGGGAAAACTCTCTCTGTACTTTTTAACTAAACTTTAAATAAGATAAATATGTAGCCCATCCTCTCCCAGTGGCAATATACGGATCAGTATTGTCACTTATGCAGTTATTTTGTGCATGTGTGAGAGAGATTTTGAAGCCTTTATTCTTAAACCATGTTTGCTTTCTTTAAAACAAATTTAAAAAATTTATTTTTTATTAACTAGTACTTTTCTATATACATAGGGTATAATGTGATGTTTTGTTATATATTTGCATCATGGAATGATTAAAGCAAGCTAATGAACAAATCCATCACACCGCACAATCATCTTTAATGGAGCATTTACGATCTTCTCCTTTAGCAACTTTGAAATGCACCATGCAGCATTATTATAGCCAGTGTCCTGTGAGCAAAGGGTGCACAGTTTCAGGGGGATGGGAGGAGCAGGCAGTTACTTCTCCGTGGCTCAGACAGGTACATTCTGTGCTTGCATGACGTGCTGCTGTGCTGGGGCGAGAGGGGACCCATGATCCCTGCTGTCGGGCATTCTCTGAGGCAGGGAGTCCAGCCTACACCCACAACGTGGGGCAACCAGGGAGGTCACTGTTGTAGGGCTCTGGGGAGAGGATCCCACTGGCATGGGGGAGAAGAGGATTTATTCTCCTTGCATGCCGTTCCTCCTTATTCTATTAAGCCAGATTTACGTTTAGTTTCATATCCTCAGTGGTGAGCATTTATCAACCATTTATTGGACTGGATTCTGCTTATTTTCAAAGAGCCAGTTTTTCTGGCCATATTCAACCAGAGGATAATTTCGCACAGGGCATATACATCCTTAGACATATATGAATAAAGCAAAATTTCCCTTGGTGTATTTTAGTGAGGCAAGTTGATTTCTAAAACAGATTATTCCTGGAAAATGTCTGAGGTATTACATATTCTCAAAAGCATTTCCCTTATTCTTTCAAATATGGCTTCCTTTCCTTTTTTTATGGAATGAGGCTATTTTTTAATTTATCAATGGCAATCAGTTGGTATAATTTGTTTATTTTGTTTTAGGCTTTCTGCTCAGTAATTTTGATCCGCACATCAAGTGTGTATTGTCTACCTGGAGTGAATTTGAAGAATTCGGCTTCTGCTTTGATGTGCTGAATCTCTCAAGAGACAGATGGGCCTTATTAGTGATTACAAAACACATTGTAACCTCCGGGTTGGGAGTAAACAGAAAAGCCTGAACTGCAAGCAGAACAATCATATGCTGCTTGGAGTCTACAGGGAGAAGGCGGAGAGAGGTTACTGGAGGGGCTGAAAATAACTCAGGCGCTACTTTTGTATGCTTTCCGCCACAGCCACATTTTCTGAGGAATGAGACATACATTTTTGTCTGCTTTTGTTATTGTGCTTTCTTCTTTCTTTATTCTACTGAAGAACATCAAGATAAATAAAAATAGGCCTCTCACTGGAGAGTCTCAACCACTATTACTAGTCATGCAGTGTTAATTGGAGCCTGATGTGGCGGAAAGGGGCCTCGCTAGGCCTGGTTTGATTTTCTTTTTTTTTCTACCAGGTCATTCCTTAGGAGATTAGCTTTTGATAAAGTCCTGAACTCTGAGCTTCCGTATCCTCCACTATGACGTGAAGTAATAGGCTTATCATGGCACTTATCACATTGTAACACAGTATCCAGGAGTAAGACCACAGTGGCAGAAAAATGCTGAACTCTGGACTCCCCTAATCAGCTGTGTAGATTTCAGTGCATTGTTTTTGCTTTTAGAAAAAGACTGTTACATTCACTGTAAAGAGTTCCTAAGATAATAAAGTATATGCAAATTGTATATACAAAGATCCTGTGATATAGCTTCACACATACTAAGTGGTAAAAGAATATGATATTGATTTTTGCTTTGTTGTTTTGTCCGTGTAACCAGTGTGCCACAAATGGGTGTTTTGATACGCAGTCAAGTGGAAGCAGTGTATTCAAGGCATTTATGGTTTTTACGTTGATGTTCTAACTACAGAATAGCTGGAGAAAGAGGTTTCTAGATGAAGGTAACTTCTCTTTGCCTCTTCAGTAAGCTCACATTGTGCTTTTACACTAAAAAAAGATGGACTCCATGATTTGAATGCTTTGAGAACCAACAAACTTGAGCAAACTAATGTCTAATGACACTCAGACTCGGGGCAGCAGCTTCTCCTATGTACCCGTAGTACAGCATTGTATTTTAATCGTGCAGATGGCTTGTCCATAGATGGTAAAAGCATACGTGCTGTATTAGAACCTTCTCTATTTGCTAAGAATCTAAAAAGGGAGAATTCAGTCTCTTCTCTTGCCTCAGGGGTTTAGTTCTGTGTCAGAAGTTTTTAACCAAAATCATTAGATTCCTTAACTTAAAATAGGAGCACTTTAATATAATAAAGGATAATATGATAGTCTTGAAGACAATGGAGTTAAAACAGTGTTTGCGGGGAGACTTGTGGTTATGCATTGTCTCTTTGGCTCTCTCACACTGTTGGCAAAGTCACTTGCATTTTAAAATGGTTTTTCACATTTTCTCCATGTGTGTAGGTATAAGTTCTGTTTAAGATTTACGCTAAGCGCTCCCTTTCTGAGGTAGGTGCCAGAACCGCTGGGCTAAATCCCCAGCAACACTCCCTTTCCTAAGAGCATGAATGTCAGTCGATTCCCCAAGACCTTTCTCTGTACTCTGTTAGAACTTCAAGGCCACGATAGTTCCTGACTTTCTACTCTATTCTTTCTTGGGTTTCTTTTTCCTATAACAATTCTGATTCACATGCAGAACAATGTCCTTACTTATCAGCTGCTAGTTTTGTTCTTTTAAAAAAAACTTGGTGCCGTTGTTCACATTTCTGTTTATGAACTAACAAGTATTGGCAAAGTCATATTCTGATATATTTAGCAAATATCAACATGATTACATTTAACTGTGTTTGCCAAGCACAAAGTAGATGGTCTACAATATTGAACAAGCCATGTACATGCTGCATATGCCACAGGTAATATTGTGATCTTTTCTGCATAGCGCTGAATAGGAACAATGGGAAAAGATAGTGAAGAGGTCCTTTGTGCACATACTTACTGGGTAGCTCTTTCTTTCTGCCATGCAGAACAGTTAGCCATTGAAAGGTCCAGGATTCAGTAAGAATTACTTACGGTTGTCAAAGAGTCTACCTGGACCAAATTAAAACTAAACGTTAAACAGTTTAGTGGCCAGAAATTATTGGAACAGCATATAGACCATGGAAGCATCTAGCTTTCTATCCACCATCCATCCATCCATTTAGTCTAGAATAAAATGCTGTAGTAGGGGCTGGAGTAGTTTAGAGGTATTTCAGATTAAGGGCATCACATAATAATTGAATCCATAGATACACTTTATAGGAGCCTTAATGGATTATAACTTTTATTACTTCATTCTTGTTGATTTTAAACTCACATTCTTATTAGCAAAAAATAAGATCAGTATTCACAAGGAAGCATATGTCTCTCGGTCTAGAGGCCGCAGAACTGGGAAGGGTTTTGGTCTCCCTAGTTTGCGACAGTGCACTGTAGACAGAGGGGAGATGCACAGCATGGCATTCAGGAGACCCCTGTCTCCCACTCTTAGAGCGGCGAGACACCAGGCTGCAAATGTTCTTCCCCTGGGCTGTATAGCTCTAGAATTTATCACACTGTGTTTCTCACTCCATGTGCAATGGATGAACTAAACCAAAAGATTCATCCATCACACTTTTCCTAAGGCCGTAAGATGAGTCAACCCTAAGATACGGATCCTGAGATCAGGGTATCAGGATATGACCTGGGAGCACATTGGTGGAGTAGAATTTAGGAGAGATTGTCAGAGCAACCAAGGAAAATCTGAACAATAGAGGAATCTAGTTACAGGATCCCTATGATTGAGCCAAATAAATGTCAAGAGAAAGTCCAGAGTTACATACAAGAGCAAGGGGGTTGGCATGTTTGGGACTCGGAGAAATTTGACCGGGATATTTATCGGTATTATCACTGCCTTTTATTCCTGTCCATGCTACCTGTGGCCTGCAAGTCCTTATAGTTTCCTTCTGCCTACATTTGGGGTCAGGACCTATGGGGTGGGCAGGCTCATCTGCCTTCACAGGAGCTCATGATGCAAGTACGAACTGTGACAGTGGATAAGGATGGGCACCTGTGTTTTCAGAGGGAGGTAGAAAAGGGCAACTTCTTTAGGGAACTCAGTGATCTTGGGCTGCTGGAATAAGAACAGTATGACCAGAGAATATTGTAGGAAATAAGCAAAAGTGACTGGAAGCTAATTTTTTTTTTTTT
>PVIC010035565.1:0-19046 GCA_004025085.1 Thryonomys swinderianus | reverse complement strand
AGAAATAAACCAATAAAAAATATTTGCTCATAGAAAGGCAGTATGTAATTTTAATAATCAATTGAAAAACTAATTGTTTCACGACAAGCTTCTGTCAAACATTAAAAACCCATAAGTCAGTTATAGATGTGGTTATGGAAAAAAGTAAAGAAAACATTTTGTGAACTGACTGTAATTTGTATCATTGACAAGTGTTGCATTTCTGTGTAAAAGCTTTTCAGGAATAATTGGTACTTGTTTTCTCCTCACGTAACTCACATGCAACAGCATCTTTTAGGCCTTGGCAAGTCATACCCCTTTCTACATCTAGATCAACTGCCAACATTTTTTTCTCTGTATTCTGAGTGTCACGAACTATTTCCAAGAGCTCCTTTGATATGGAAGAGTTTCTTGCTGGTGTCACTTCCTCTGGGACATCTTCCTCAGTACCTTCCCTAAATGTTTGCCTTCCCTAAATTGCTATGGCTTCGTACCTAGAGCCTCTTGAAGTGTGTAGGCTTCTAAGTTCTTGCAAAGGGCTATCCCTAGTATTACCTCATTTTGGATTTCACTTCCTGCCACCACACTGTGACTTTCTGTTTCTCTGGTGTGCCTGTATCGTTGTGCCTCAAGTCCCTCCTTGAATTACCCATTGTTGTAAAACAGCGCGTGAGTTATCACTGGGAGACAGAGAGGTAGCACGAATGCACACTACTGCTCTCTGTGAACTGTGTAACAGATGTGCGGTAGTGAGTGACGAGGACTGAGGTAAGCGACACCAGCGGCCATGGACCACAGCGTGCACCCGTCAGGTGTAGTGAATGCCAACTGAGAACCTCGCAGCAAGGCTCGTACCTTATGAGGTTACCCATAGTGAAGGTCTGGGGAGTCACTGTGGTTGGGTGACTGGTGCTTAGCCTCACTCTGGTGACTGAAAAATGTGCATACTGGCTGTGCAGTGTGGTTTCTGAAAGTCTGATTATGCCATATTGTAGAAAATGTTTTTTTAATTTGGAAGAAGCACAAAATATCTCAAAATTTACATATCATTCGAGCTGCCAACACATTTTAATCAAAATATTTTCCACTCACTAATAGCTTAAGAAAATTACTATTTCACATTAAGGCCTCAATGGCTGACTGACGGACCGTCTCAATACTGAGAACATTTAGAAACTGCCAAGGAGCGAAGGTCGTTCATACACACTGAAACCTTTGTCCCCCAGTGAGGGGATACCTGAGGGCAGGGCCTGCGGGAGGTTATGCAGTCTCAGTGGGAGGGGCCCTCACGGTGGGGGAGAAGTCTCAGAAGAGACAAGAGGTGGTGCTCCTTCCCATATGAAGAAACACCCAGGCTGGCACCCAGATCTTGGATTCCCAGCTTCCAGAACTGTGAAATAAGTATTTATTGTTTAAGTCACCCAATCTGTGATATTTGATATGGGAGCCTGGACAGATGAGGACTGAAAATAAACTCCTAATAAAAGTGACAATTGTTACCTTCTTTCATGTAACTAATGGAAAGATTGGTAATATACTCTGAAAAAAATAAAAAGATCATCTAAGTTTATAAATAGCCTTTTGAAGTTAGGAATTCAAGATACATCTATTAATTTCAACATACTATTTGATAGTACACACACACTGACAGTCACTGGAAAGCTTCTTCTGGTCGCATGAGCCAGGCGTGCCATGTCAGAGTGCTCACAAGCAGATGGTATACCAATTATTCACTTCCAGAGGGCAGCTGGCTTGCCATCCACTCCTGAAGGCTTCCTGCTCGTGGGGGGCAACCTACTACCAGACAGGGCTTGGGGTCCACGCGGTGCAAATGACTAATCAATTCTGAGAGCGACAGCAAGGCTAAATTCACCAGTTAGTGTTCAGCTTATGCAAGTACTAACTGGATTTGTCTTTTAAAGGTCATCAAATGCACTACTTTATAATTCAAAATAGGACCAGTTTCATAAGAATATTTTATTGGCTTGGACATGTTAAATTTCTCTTATAACATACTAACAAATTTTAGTACAAATCCTAATAAAAGTCATTTCCTTGAAGAAATATACTCTTACGTACTTTGAGGTTAATATAGTATCCAAGTTTTACTTATAAGAAAATTAGGTCACAGAGACGGTTGAGAAAGTTTACATAAAATCACAAAGTATCTTTTTTGGGAAGTAAGGGAAAATGTAGATGGTGTATATTTTTCTTTTTTCTTTTTTTTTATTTGAGACAGGGTCTCACTTTGTAGTTCAGCCTAGCTCTGAGCTCACTATGGAGCCCAGGCAAGCTTCGAACTCAGCAATCCTCCTGTCTCTGCCTCCCAAGTGCTGGGATGTCAGGCGTGAGCCACCACGCCCAGCGATGGTGTGTATTTTTAACATAAGTATTCAGAACTGGGCCAGGTATTTAGCTTGGTGGTTCTGGCATCTGTGTGGCAAGCACAAGGTCCAGAGTTTGATCCCTGGTAGAAGCAGGAAGATGGCTGAGAGTTCAAGGCTTGCCTGGGCTACACAGTGAGTTCAGGGCCAGCCTGAACCACAAAAGCGAGAGCCTGTTTCAAAAAAAAGTATTCAGAACCTCACAACCATTAACTGATGAAAACAAGAAAATCTTTTAACATGATTTTGACAAAAGAAACATTACCATTAGAATACTTGAAATTACAGTTCAAATTACAGTATTTGAAGATAAGAGTTTTGACTTACTCTTAGTATAGTCATCCTACTAACTACCAGAGTTCTGCTAGTCCTTTTAACACCATATTTGGCCAATACATTAACTACCAGAAATAAATAAGTGAGTTAAAATTGAGGTTAAATAATCTCACTGGAGATTAATATTACTTGTCCAAGGTCAATACATAAAGTGGCCATGTCTTAGACTGTCTTTAACCACTAACAAAGTTTACCTTTGAAAGAAGGCATTTGTCTAACTAGAATAATACTAAATTTATAGAAATCCTTTACATTGGCACAGTTTTAAATTTTACATATAACGAAGCATAAAATCTACTTCTAAAACATCTTCATATTTAATTTTCTTACTTTTAGAAAAAACAAAGCTGGGGATCATATGCAGGGCTCATACATGCTAAGCAAATACTTCATTGCTAAACTATATATCCCCACCCCTTAACTCTGTAATATTGCTAACAATGATACAGGTGGCACAAAAAAGTTAATACACATTTCTCAGATGGTAGAGAATGAGTACTACTCAGCTTACCTTTATAAAAGACAAGGTGATTCTATTACAAAATACTGTTAAAGAATTTTAAAATAATCCTATAATTCAGGCACTACTATGGCCTGGAGATATAGCTCACAGGGAGGGCCTTTGCCTGGCGTGTGTGAGGCTATAGGGTCAATGCCCAGCAGAGGAAAAAAAAGGCACTATTATTATCCTCGGCCTAGAGATGCAAAGACAGATGGGTAGTAGCTCACACAGGGCAATATCACACAGCTACCACAGGTAAAGACAGGGCTACCTCTCACATCTCTCACAAGCCATGTTCCATAACAAGAGAATTCTACCGTTATCAATAAACTCCATCTTTGTCTTACATACAATTTTTTTTTTTTTGAGACAGGGTCTTGCTTTTTTTAGTTCAGGCTGGCTCTGAGCTCACTATGTAGCCCAGGCAAGCCCTGAACTCAGCAATCCTCCTGCCTCTGGAGACTCACGCCCACCAGCAATCAATACCACATACCACAGTGCCAGGCGTGGTGGCTCACGCCTGTAATCCCAGCACTCGGGAAGCAGAGACAGGACTGTTGAGTTCTAGGCTTACCTGGACTACATAGTGAACTCAGAGCCAGCCTGAACTACAAAGCGAGACCCTGTCTCAAATGAAAAAAAAAAAGTTATCAAAAACATCATTACGCTGATGCTTTAACATTACAATGGACTTCTAAAATTTCCAATGTATTTTTAAGTGACAGTCAAATATGATAAAGAGCCAAGGTTTACTGTGAAGTCTAAAGCAGATCTCACAATTTAATAATTTTCTGCTTCCTTTTTTTCTTTCAAACACACTAATTCATGTTGAGGCAGAATTGATGAGTTGAGAAAATACCCAAGGTGACCTTTTAAATGAACTGGATTCTCATTCTTTCAGTCATTTGGAGGTACTGGGGATTGAGCCCCAGATCTCTTCCCACCCACAGGGTCTTGCTGAATTGTTCAGGCTAGGCCTAATCCTCCTGCCTCAGCCTCTTAATGTTCTAAAATATTTGTTACCATGTATCTCTAGGCAAGCCACTATGAATAAGTAAGTATAATATTTTCAAGGATGACTAGGATTTAGATACTTTTAAATCCATAGTCATGTTGTAGATATCTATTTAAAGATGTTTAAATATAGTTTTGATATATTCCAGTTAGAGAATGACTATATTTGAAGAAGAATCTTAAAAGGACCCTACTACACAAACGGAAGGGCACAAAAAAGAATCTCACACATACGTATCAGCTACCAAATGATGCATGAGAAGGATTTAGATCCAGACCTAATTCTACAGCATTAACCCAGAGGTTTTTACCTTGTTTATTAAAAGACTGTAAGTTCATTTTTTTGGCTGAATCTCAAAAACTCTAAAGTTTTCTAGTGGATCAATAAACAGAACCTTCGTAAATTTAAAAAAACATACATTTAAAACTATAATTGCTTTACATTAGTATGATGTAATTATTTAAATTGGTGTAATGCTACTGTTTCCTTTCTGATAATCACTACTCTATTTCATTATTCCTATTAACATATATAAATAAACTATATAACTTAAAGGACAAAATCTTTTCGTTCTTATTTAGGTAAATTTCTTACATGTGAAAAAAAACCTTTTTAAGCTCAATTCAGAAAAGAAAAACACTAATGAAGCAGACCTCGTCAAAACTAAAAACATCTATTCTTTAAAGGTATTGCTTTAAGAAAGCAAGAAGACAAGCTGCAAATGGAAGAATCTGCAAAACACACAACAGATGCCAACTAGAGTAGGTAAAGAACTGTTAAAAACTCAACCAGAAAGCCAAAAGGCAAAAATGTTGAGGACATTTAACAAGAGTAGATACACAAGGTAATATAAACGAATAGAAAGCTCCCTAGCATCATTAGCTATCAGAGAAATGCAGATTCAAGTCATAATGACAAAAGGATCACCACAACTAACACGACTGAGTTACCGGAATGACTAAACTTAACCATGAACAGCCAGCAGTGAGTTCTGGGGAGGACTCAGCTGACTGGAACTTTATATGCTGCTGACAGGAGCACAAGACAACGGTAACTGTGGGCAAAGTCGAGTAGTTAACACCTTTTAAGTATATGAGGACTCTGAGCAACTTCACCCTAGGTAGTTATCCAAGTTTACGGCAGCCGTTTTCATTAGCCCTGCAAGCTGGAAACAGCCCAATGTCCGTTAAGTACCGAACAGATAGAACTGTGGTGCATGAGTTTAAGGGACTGCTACTCAACACTGAAAAACTGCTCATGTACAAAAACACAGGAATGATGCTAAAGACTATTATGATAAGTGAAAGAAACAAGATGCAAAGAGCTGTACTGTGTCCACTTCTAGGACATTTCAAAAAGGCAGAAGACTGTCAGCGGCTTTCAGGAGCTGGCATTGAGCTGGGATGATTAGAAAAGAACACAGGGAAGCTCTTCAGGGTGTTGTAAATTTATTTATTTGTTTGTTTGTTGTTTGTGGTGGTGGTGGCGGTACTGGGGATTGAGAAAGTTCTACATCTTGACTGTAGTAGTTTTATGGGACTGAACTGAAAACTCAGAAGACTACATTAGAAAGGTTGAATTTTACCGCACTTAAGTTAGATCTCAAAAAGCATGACCTTAAGAAGAAAATTATGCAATAATTGTGCTAACAGTTCAGTAAGAATTATAAAGGATAGGAATGCATAACCACAAATACTAGAATACCAGTCTCTTACTTAAAAAAAAAATACTTAAGCTCACATGGGTATATGTACCATTTTTTTCTTAATGTATCACAGCATTAGCATTTATTTTATTTCCGCAAGATAGTTTTTTAAATATTAACCCTGCATATATTAGGTTTTGTCCTGAAGTTCTTTTCTTTTCTTTTAGTTTTTTGAGACAGGGTCTCACTTTGTAGTTCAGGCTGGCCCTGAGCTCACTATGTAGCCCAGGCAAGCCTTGAACACAGCAATCCTCCTGCCTCTGCTTCCTGGGTGCTGGGATTACAGGTGTGAGCCACCACGCTGGCACCGTGGTATGTGGTTACTGGTTGCTGGTGGGTGTGAGTCACCATACCCAGTATTGTTGTATGTGGTTACCAGGGATCAAACCAGGGACCTTGTGCTTGCTAAATAAGTGCCGGAACCACTGAGCTAAATCTCTGAGCCATGAAGTTATTTTCTTTAATTTCAAAATAGGTCCAATATTTTCATGTGTCAAGAAATAATTTAATATCATCCACTTATTATAAATGAATAAAAGACACTGCCCGTGTGTTAAATAAATGTGTTAAATAGAGACTTAATTTAGTGCTGACACTTTCATGCTTATTTCAAACCCCTGAAATACCATTATCCATTTACTGGTCCACTGCATTTCAGAAATCTCATGAAAACCACAGTTAAATAGCTCTTTGTTACATTATAGAGGCAGGTGTGTTTAAAAGTAGGGGAAAGAGTTGAATGATATCTATTTTTCTTGTTGTTTATGGGTGGGAAAACAAACCACAGCCAAATTAAACTCCTTCTGAGGCATTCAATTCCTCAGTAGTAAAGCTAGTGTTTACTAAATATTTGAGATTACATTTTAACTCTCATTTTTAAGCCTCTTCTCCATCCAGTATACTTGAGACTTTTAATACTACAAAGAAAATAATCACACATTTGTATGGCATTATCAGCATACATAAAGCACCTTAATATGTATTACCTCATTTAATAATTCACACCAAAAGCTATGGAACTTCTTTTTCCATTTTATAGAAGGCAAAACTCACTCGGGCTGTACATGGTGACATGCAAGCCTATAATCTCAAACGCTCTGGAGGCTAAGGCAGGAGGCTAAGGCAAGTTTGAGGCCAGCAGGAGCAACACAGTGAACCCACCTCAAAATAAAATTTTGGAAAGGCTGGACATGTAGCTTGCTGGTAGAGCACTTGCCTGACTCCTGCAAGGATCTGGGTTTGTCCTCTGAACCATAAAATGCGAACTATCACCAACAAAACAAAAACCCGATCAAAGGCTGGATCAAATCCAAGGGTCACACAGGAGCAGAGGTGAATTCAGATCACGTGGCAAACAGGTAACAGCTTTTTCCTACTAATTCTGCTGTCCATCGGTACCTGAGACACTTTGAGTGCAGCACGATGGGAAATCTATACCCAATGATGACTTTAAAATATTGATAAAATATCAGCCACCTATGGGGAGTGGCTGGAGATGTAACTCAGTGCAACACATTTGCTTAGCATGTGGGAAAAGACCTGTGTCGATCTCCAGTACTGCAAAAAAATACACATATAAACAAATATATATATATATATATATATATATGCTTAAGTGAAATTCACTAATTATTTTAAAAAGGCAAAATGATATAATTAACTGAATAGATAAATGCTAAGAAATGTTTACATACGATAGCTGAGAAGTCTGAAAATACTATTTTATATGCACCTTAATATTAAAAGCCATCTATACACTGTGATTTTAGACTTCGGACATTCTGCTACCTAACAAGATTAAGAATCTAATTTTGTGGGCTGGGGATTTAGCTCAAGTGGTACCGCACCTACGTTGGAAGCACAAGGGCCCCAAGTTCAATCCCTGGTACAAGAGATAATAATTTTTTTAAAAAATCTGATTTTGTGACAACTGCAAATACAATGATACAATATGCAAAATAAAAAGCCATGACTGAGACAACTGCAAAATCTGAATATGAATGCATAATGGTTGATGGTATCGTATCAATGTTAAATTTCCTGAATTTGATAACTACTGCCTGGTTTCTAGATAATGTATATTTAAATTATTTAGGAATGAAAGGTTATACTATCTACAACTTACTCAAATGGCTCCAAAAGAGATCTATGTCGCTGTGTAGAGAAATCAAGTATCAAAACATCAAAGTGAACTAGTGAAAGATTCTACACTGCTCAATGAAATATTCTTGAACTTAGAACTTTCCAGTTTTAAAAAAGAGCTACAGATAAAAGGTAAAACTTTAAATATTTTCTAGAGAAATTTCTATTTCAAAATTTTAAAAAATTTTCCTCAAAACATACAAAGAAAATAAATACATCACAGATATGTAAATACTGTATCTTTTCTCTGGTATGAGAACCTGTAGATGTAAATGAGTTCTAGAATGTATGACAGATTTTGTGAAATAGGAAAAATTCAAAGGGAATGTGATAGGGGAAAGTAATGAGGGGGAATAAATGTGATTTGGAAAGAAAGAGAAAGAACATATATATAGGGGGTGGGGAGGTGTGGGTGGGTCGGGATACGGGTAAAATGAGAATTAACTTGTGTCATGTACTGGTACAAACTCTCCAGTGTTGAGTGTGATTGTGAGCTGTGTATAAAATATACCAATAAAGGATTCAATAAAAAAAAGGTATTTCCAACATGATCTACTGCAACTAATAAGAATATGTGTTTTTATGTCCCCCCAAAATAAGTTTATACTAGTTAGAATAAACAATATTTTCTATTTTTAAAGACTGGCTATCGAACATGGCAGAAAAAAAAGGGCAACAAATATCATACAATACATTACATACTTTATTAGGTACTATAAGGGTTCTAGTAAAAATCTATGTATCATTCTGTATTTTTACAGAATTTAAACTTTTTTAGGAAACAGAACTCATTATTCAGTTTCTACGGACCAGCCGTAGCACCTGGAACACTGAAAACACTTGTCGACAGATTTAACTAAGACTCAATGCATATGTGATTTCACTATTTTTTCTAACTCACTCCCATATATTTTAAAGATTTTTTTATCATCCTAACATTATTTCTCTTCATAAAGGCAGTGAGGTCACATCACGCAGACACTTTACTTTCACTGAGTCAATCTGTAATTCCTGAAGGAAGAAAACAGGATTTCAACAGCACAGACACTATTGGAGGAAATAAACACGCACCTTCCCTAGGGAGCACCCAGCAAGCTATGGGAAGGGAGCTGTCCAGTTAACCATACCTCTCTCTCCCGTGCATGCTGCCAAGCTCTGATCCCAGTGTTTATAAAGTACTTTTTGTGTAACAAAGCCCCTAAAGCTAGCCAACTTGTAAACTGGTGCTTAACTAAAAAAACTTATTTTTGGAGTTCCCGGAAAAAAAAACTAACTATCCCCCACTGTGTGAGAGGCAACAAATATATACCATACTTAATCTCTTTAAGAGATTCACAATCATTAATACTAAAATCTATTTCTTTTCAAAATCACATGCTAACTTCACAACCTAACTATAAGATGCAACTTCAACACGTGTATTTCAATATTATGTAAGAAAGCAACATCCAGAAACAATCCTCACACATTCTAAGGCAATTCTATAAATTTTTTAAAAGTTACTTCTGAGTTTCCTAACTTGCATAATTCAACCTGATCTAACTTAGCTTCCATATTCTTTAGAATCAGAGCTAGAAGAAACTCTTAAGTCTCACAGTCAATTTCTTTAAGCTCATAAAGCTGGTGGCTGAAGACTTCCATTCAGTGAGCTCCATTTTTTGTTTTTCTTTTTTGAGACAGGGTCTCGCTTTGTAGTTCAGGCTGGCTCTGAGCTCACTATGTAGCCTAGGCAAGCTTTGAACTCAGCAATCCTCCTGCCTCTGCCTACTGAGTGCTGGGATGACAGGTGTGAGCCACCACGCCCGGCACTGTGGTTACCAGGGATCGAACTCAGGACCTTGTGCTTGCGAGGCAGGCGCCAGAACCACCGAGCTAACCCTCCAGCCCCTGAGCTCCATATTATTATAAATTCCCTTCTCTCCACTTATGAGGTTTTTATAGAAAGATAGGAATTGGATTGTACACAGTTTTTAGAAAACAACTTTTGTAAACTGGTATGAAATTCAGTGAACAAATCCACTAAGTATTAAACTGAGCATGTCTGTGGTATTTAAATCCTCAGTGCTGAGCTCTGAATCCCACTGAGAGTAGAGCTGCTTTCTCTATTATTTCTCAATGACCTCTGGAGGAATTCCATAAAATCAGGACTCTTCTCTATAAAATTTATACAACTGATTTATAAAGTATCTGTCTTATTTTCATAATCTGCATCCCTTGTATTTTATCTTAACATTTTCTTTAACAAACACTACTGCAAATAAATTTAAACACTAGACCAGCCAAGGGTGGTGGCACACGTCTGTAATCTCAGCTACTTGGGAGGTGAGTCAGGAGCCAGCCGAAGAGTCTCAGTATTACCCTGTGTCACAGTAATGTGAAAAAAGATAGGTATGTAGTTCAAGGTAGGTATGTAGTTCAGTGATGGTGTACCAGCAGAAAGTGGATATAGGTTTGAAATTTGTTTTTAACAACCAAAAAAAAAAAGAAACCTACAATAAAATAAAAAGCTTCTGTTCACAGTTCAACTGTTCTTTAAAAAAAATAGATGAAATAATTACTCATTCACAGGAGGTTACACCAAAGGGACTAATGAGATTTGTCTAGTATCACAGATGAAATAAAGTTTCAGTCACATGGAGATATGTAATTTCTTAGAGCCTACTTTTCATGACAAACTATTTTTTTTTTGCTTTTTTTTTTTTGAGACAGGGTCTCACTTTGTAGTTCAGGCTGGCCCTGAGCTCACCATGGTGCCCAGGCAAGCCGCCGCGACCTCAGCAATCCTCCTGTCTCTGCCTCCCGAGTGCTGGGATGACAGGCGTGAGCCACCACGTCCGGCATTGTGGTATGCGGTGTTGATTGTTGGTGGGCGTGTCTCCATGCCCAGCATTCTATGTGGTCACCCGGGATCGAACTCAGGACCTTGCGCTTGCGAGGCAGGCGCCAGAACAACTGAGCTAACCCTCCGGCCCCATGACAAACTATTTTATTTAATAGATTAGTAAAGAATGCTGTTTTACACTGTTGTTTTTTGTTTTTGTTTTTGGTGGTATCAGGGCTCGAACTTGGGCTCTTGTGCTTCCAGGGTAGGTGCAGTACCACTGAGCTAAATCCCCAGCCTACACTGAGATTTTTAAAAACGTCTTAAATCTTTGAAATTAAACTCATAAATCTAGGAATCATGTTTTAATGACCCTACCTGAAATGCAAACTTTCCCTATGAAATTCTAAATACGAAGATTATCATTGATACATTCTAAGGGACCACTATGTTTAGTTAAAAACGCTCCAGTTTGCGATGAATGCTGTAGCTCCACAGCAAAACTGGAGCACCAGGGCTCTATGCTAGTTGTGTCACAATCTGTCTTAGCTTTGAGAATCAAATGAAAGCAAAGTAGACTCTTCCCAGAAACTTCCACATGCGTACTCAAAACCTAAACACAATGTTATGGGGATCGGTCATCCTGAGACCTATCATCTCCAGGGAAATAACTGTTATCACTGAACAAATAAGATAATCTCAAAGCATAGTATTTTGGTATCTGTGTATCCACCACTGAGAATGAAGAGGATCAGGCAGTTCAGACCCTGAAGGTATGGATGAATGCTGTCTATAATAACTCCTGTCACTAACTGCTTCATACTACCGTCATTGCCCTGTAATCCTGAGACGTGAGACCCTGTGAGACCCTGTGCCACTCAACCCTAGGAAGATCTCCGTCTCTTATCTAGACTCTGAAAGCTGCTTTGATCTACTTAAGCCACTGTTGACAAGAGGCCATCCAGTTTGCCCTTTAATACTTTCAAGTGACACAACTCTGGACTTCAGAGGGCAGGCCATTCCAGCTTTAAACAAACCTGAAAAACTGCAAAAAAGTCTCTTCTGGTTTCACTACCTGGTTCGTGGATGTTTTCGATGCTGCCCTGCTGAATTTCTCCAGCAATTACTTGGCAACAGTGAACAAATTAGCTTATCATTCAAAGTATCTAATCCTAAAACTCAGAAGCAAAAATGATTTAGCTCTCCTTTTACCAAAGAGGAAAGTCAGATTTATGCTGAAAAGCACTTTTTGCTTGGAATTTAAAAAACAACAAGGGCCACACTTGGTGGCTCATGCCTGTAATCCTAGCAGAGGCAGGAGGACTGCCATGAGTATGAGGCCGCCTGGGCTACAGAGTAAGTTCAGGGCCAGGCTGAACTGCAAAGCAAGACCCTATCTCAAAAAACCAAACAGTCAACCTACCAAACAAACAAAAACAACAACACAGGGTTTCAGTCTTTCATTTAACAAAAACAAAAAACAAAAACACAAGATTTCCAACAGCACAGCGTATCCTACACCTTGTTAAGGTTCTTCTGCATAAAAAAATTTAAAATGCATCAGCATTAAAAGATTAAGACTGCAGACACTTAAAATTAACAATAACACTGTCTGCAAATAGTCTGTTCTCAGGATTTCTACTTGTGACTGCGATTCCGCAATAAAAACTTATAATCAGACATAAATATAGTAGAAATCATTATTTATTCATTAGAGAAAGCCTGGCTTTCAAGAATTGTTAGTTGTTTTAGTCACCTTCAACAACTTTTTTCCAACGTAAGAAATACCTTCATCAAAACCAGTATATTAATAAAGTCTATTTATCATAGGTAAACTAGTCTCCAACACAAATGCTTGGTTTCTTTGAAAACAAAGAAAATATAAGCACTTGTATGTAATCTTTTCACTTGTAACCCCAAACCATGGTGGACAGAAAGGTTCATAAATATTATTGCCAACCGTAACTGATTTATTTGAATCAGATAAAAGCCATTAACCAACAATTAACCGGCTAAACCAGCAGAATCTAATTTCTCAAGGGCGACCTAAGCAGGCTGTTTCTTTCCTGGGCTGTCTCAAGCAGCCAGACAATGCACAGTGCTAAGGAGGAGTCCATGCAGTAAGGAGCTTCCCCTGGTCCTTCAATAATTAAACTTCCTTCGGGCTTACAAAGCAGGTCCACCTAACTGCACTCAGCCGAATCCTGCAAATTCGGACTGCTAGTTCAGTAAGTTCCCATGGTAAGAATACAATACTCCTTAACTGCTTCTTTACTTTTCCACAGTGGCTTCAAGAATAAATGCTGTGCTTAACCAAAATAAAGAAATAAAATGAAAAAGACAATACTACACATTTTCTTATCAAACTGCGTCCCATACAGAAGGGACTCTAAAGCTCTGGAAGGCAGTCCTGGCGTTTATCTTACGATAAAATCATCTATCTCATCTATGTAATTGATTGTTCCAGCTGAAAATAGTTCCATCACTAACAAAATTGCGGTGCAAAATTTCTTACACTGTACACTCACTGTACAGCACCCCATTATTTAAAACTGAGTCCAAACCAATCCGGTTATCTGTACTCAAAGGTGGTCAACCTGGAATTATTTTACTCAAGCCCGCGTTCTTAAACACAAAGTTCTTCCACTGCATTGTTATTTATATAAAACTGGGCGCTTGAAATAGCCTCCTTCGGGCAAGGGCTACAGATACCAAGTTTGTCCAAACTGCCCCACCCCTTGAAAGAGCGGATGCCTGGAACATTTTAACGCGCTCCTCACGTAGTAAGTGCGGCTATGGCAACTTCAGTCTGACGCCAGTAGTTGCACATTTTCCAGTACAATTTTCTTAAGTGGACTGTGCATTATCCTCCATAACACACGTCACCAAGGTTCAGGGGCAATGAAAAGAAAGGAGTAGCCACAGGCCTTGTAAAATCACCCTCCCCACTCTGGCTGGCACATTTCTCCCGTTACTTCCACCGCGAAGTCGGCAAAGGCAAAGAATTCAGGCGTCCTCCGCCTCCCACAGCCACGCAGTGAAGTGTGCGACTGGGAGACGCGGGTCGCTCGCTACCTCTCGGGAACTCAGTAACAAAAGACGCGGACGCAAAGGGCAGGGCTCCCGTCTTCCCCAAACTGCGGGATGCTCGCCTCGCGGGCCGCCCCTCCCCCGCCGGCCCTCCCTCCCCTCCCCCAGCCGATCCCGGGAAGTCCGGGCTCGGACGCTCCCGGGCTCCGCCGCTCACCGAGTTTTTCCACCAACTTGAGCATCACCCCTCCGATGTGCACCTCCCCGGTCACTCGCAGGGTGACATCGCGGTTCAGGTCCGTCACATGGACGCTCAGTTCCCACGTCCCGTCCGCGTAGCAGCCATCTGGCATCCTTATCCCGTCCAGAGCCATGGCTCCTTCCTGCGAGCGCGGAGGAAATGGCTCTCGTCAGCGTCACTCCCCCGGAGGCGCACGGCTCCCTCGCCGCGCCGGCTGCGGCCGGGACGAGGCTGGGGACCCGGGGGCGTCCCGGGCCCCGCTCAGTGGACCGCGGCTTCACCTGCCGCCGCCGGCCCGCCCGCCCGCCCGCCACGCCCGCGCCTCACCGCGCGCTCCTGCGCTCCCCGCCCGGGGCTCGCGCGGCGGAGGCTGCTGTCCTGACGGCGTCAGTGTCCGGCTCCTCCGCGGCCCGCGCGCCTAATGGACTCCAGCGGCCGCGGCCCCGCGCCCGGCTCCCGCGCCCCACCCCTCTCCCCGCCCCTCAGCCGCCCGGCCGCGGCCCGCGCCCCGCTCCCTCCGCCCGCCCGCAGCCGCCTGCGCCCCGGGCCGCGCGCGGAGGGAGGGAGGGCGGGGCGGCCGGGCCTGCGGGCGGGGCGGGGGGCGCCGGCGGCAATCTCGGCCCTGCGGAGCGCTGGCCTTTTATGGAAATGGAGGGCCCTGCGCCGGGAGCTGATCCAACATCCGGGCTCTCGGCGGCGGGCGCCGAGGAGGGGAGCGCGGAGGCCGCAGCGCGGTGGGCGGCGGGGTCCTCCCGGCCCTGCGCAGCGCGAAGCGGGCCCGGAGCGCGGGACGGCGAGGAACCCTGGGCCGGGTGCTGGGGAGAGGAGTTTGGGATGTGGAGACCAAAGCCGGCGCCCCGGCCGGCGCCCTGGGCGTCCCACAAAAGAACGAGAACGCCCATAGGGAGGCGAACCGCAGAAACTGCTTGGCAAGCAGTGCCCGCCGCAGCCAGCGCCGCCGCCGGCTCCGGGCGTCCGCCTGCGCTCCCAGGCTGGCCCCGCGCGCGTCCTGGCGCCCAGGGGAAGAGGCCGTAGGGCCTCGGCTTCCACCCGCTCCCCGGCTCCCCGGGCCTTTGCGCGCGGCGGTGCCGCCTTATCCACAAGTGAGAGCTGTCGGGACCGGGGCTTCGAGGCGGACGAGGATCTCCACCTGACCGCAGCCACACCGTGCGCCGCCTGCAGATGCGGGGAGGGCCGGAGGACTTTACCTGTTTCGGGCTGCCTAAGGATGGAGAGTGACCCTCGGCTTTCCGCTTTGCCGCCACTTCCCCATTTACTACTGGTAGCGCTGTTGGCAGGGTCTGTTCGGAAACTGCAAGCCCGGGAAAGCCTCGCTAGCAAACACAAGGCTCAGAGCGATTCAGGTCAGGAAGACTCCAAGCTACGAAGTGAAGGAGCTCAGCTTCTAACGCGGTCTCCAACCCTCAGCCACTTGAGAAAGGGGCTCAGCAGGCAAAACCCCTTTGTTCATCAACACAGCTGGAGGCAAACGGGTA
Source organism: Thryonomys swinderianus (assembly GCA_004025085.1). NCBI lineage: Eukaryota > Metazoa > Chordata > Mammalia > Rodentia > Thryonomyidae > Thryonomys > Thryonomys swinderianus. The sequence continues at coordinate 3,395 of PVIC010035565.1, read as the reverse complement.
GAGCTTTGAGGAGGGTGGGGCCCGTAAAGGAGTGAAAGCTGCGGAATTTAGTCCTGATGCGGAGGGTTGGGCACAAAAATATTAGGGGAAACCACTTTAGTGATTTTAACTAGTCATCATGGAGAAATTGATGCCTCCTTGCCTTCCCGTCTCACCGCCCTCCAAGTATTTCTACTCGTGGATATTCCCAATAGTTCACTTGGAGACAATATGAGTGTCCAGGCAGGAAGCAGTGCTTATGTAAATTATGCTGTTGAAAATATACGGGAAGACGTTTTTAATAAAACAGCTGCTGGTTAAAATTTTTAAAAACTAGAAAATTGAATATGCAGCTGTAAAACCAGCTGTTCTATTTCTATTTTGAAATACACAGAGAAAAAACTGGAAGGAAATATATCAAAATGTTAAGAAGTTGCTTGGGTATTGAGAGGATAGGAGAATTTTTTCTTCTATTATTTTTTTTTCTACAAACTCGGAAATTGTTCATTTCTGTGAGCTTGTGATCATATTCACCACCGCAGGCACAAGGCAGAGAGCCTCCTGGATTCTTGGGCAGGATTTTCATTGGTTCCTTTTGCAGTTTTCAGTATCCCTACATAAAATTTGAGTTCTTTTAGAGCAGGGCTTCGGATTCTTTGAGTTGTCCACGCCTTTACAAATAGCTCAGCACAAAGCAGATGGAGCATATGCTTATATCCTGTCAACACAAATATCAAAAAATCAATAGGTCTTGTCCCATGGGGGAATCTTTACGTGGGAGATCCCCACTCTGAAATCTTACCGATACATGTTTTCCATCTTACTCCGTAGAGATTGATGCCAGTGTATAAAGATGAAGTAGCATGCATTGTAAGTGGCACAAAACAATAAAAATAAGGGCTGGGAAGTATAGTGTTGGGGACTACTTAAGAGAGTGCAGTAGAAACTGAAAATGGAGCTGGGAATAAGACTAAGAATTATACATAGGGACCCCTGCGCCTGTTGCAGTAAGATCCAGATATCCACAGCTTCTCAAATCGCTTTTTACAGAAACAAAAATATCTCTGTCTTTTTTAATATCCCTTTCCTTTGAAGAACTGTCGACGCTGTTGTGGCTCAGAGGCCCAGTGTCCACTTTCTTCTTATTTTCTTGTTCCCCGATGAGCGTCACTTCTACCACAGTGCCTTCTAGTCTGTCATTCTGTCCTTAATCCGTCTCCGTGAGTATTCCTCCTCTTAGTGATGAGGGGTTAGAATCGTGAAGAACTAGTCCGTTTCTTAACATTTGAAATACCTTAATTATAGTTTTATAAGGTAGGCAGCTAGCTTTAGAAAATCAGCTGTTGAATGAGTGATAAGCAATATCAAGACTGCACGCACAGGGAGGCAGTATTCCTCAGTACCACTGGAGAAATAATTGGGACGGGTGGGTGCAGCTGGTCCTTTCAGGCTTTCTTTTTGAGTATTTCAAGCTGTTGCTTGCCTTGAAGATTAAAGGGAAACCAGAATTGTTTTTCTAGTTTATCAAGTGAGATCTTCAAGTGCATTTCTTAAATGTTTACTTCTGCCTAAAACTTCCCAGTGTATTTAAATGCAGGAGAATCTTATCTGAAACCCCCCACAAGAATCTCTAAGACATGCAATACTTGTGGTACTTACATCATACTGAAAAGTAGCTGAGAACTCCAGTGTTTGGAAGAACAGCTCAAGCATTGAAAGCAGCAATACCCAAATAAGGAACCAAGCATTGGACTTAGATTTAGACCAAATGATACCTCACAGATCTGCCGTCAAATCCACCCCTGTGGCTTGGTAATCCTCAGGTTGACTTCAGCTTTTTCTCTGAGCCTACTTATGCCATGCTTTAAAAGGATATTTCTTAAAGGGTAATACAAAATATAATCACCGGGATTGAAATAAAGACAAGTTGGGTCGGAGAAAATAAGAGCGGTTTTGTCTGAGTATGAATGTGTGAGGGGGGTTTAAACATTTGATATGAGGCCAGCAAGATGGAATGTAATGAGTTATTGCTGTCAGACGCCAGGTGAGCAGAATTCTCTCTTTGTCTTGGGAATTGCCAAAAATGGGACATACTGATAAAACTACCAAGGGGGCAGAAGTCACAGGGCGTAGGGTGTAAACCAAGAATGGGGAGGAGGCTGCAGAACCACTTTATTTTATTTTTATTTTGAGAGAAGTGGATAGTCCTTGTAAAAAGCAAGAAAAGCACCAGCAAACTGAGAAGCAAGGAAAATTTCCTAAGCCTACATCTGACTTCACACAGGCAAAAGAAGAGCTGTGAGATGATAGAATCTCTCAGGGTAAAGAAGTTCATGGGTTGCATTTACTGCTTTAGCTATAGAGAGTTTTTGGTAAAAGATCATGGGGGTCGTACCTGATGTTCTCCCTCTAGTTGAAGTTTGAACACTGAAACATCTTGCGAAATGTTGTGAACCCTGACATGAAATGTCCTATCGTATATTCACACTCATAACATAGTACTTTTCCTGTTTTTAGCGCCATGTTGGCAACTGAGAGTGACCTGTAGCTGTGTAACATGTCACAAACTCTTTGTGAACATCTAAAGTTGACATTTAAAACATCAAGGAGGATATACACATATATGAAAGAATGGAATTAGACTCCTACTTCACACTAGATACAGAAACTAAAAACAAACCACAGATTTAAAATGACTTAGATCCAAAACTATACAGTTCTTAGAAGAAAATGTAAACATAAAGCTTTGTCACTTTGGGTTACGTAGTGGTAGATAAGACATCAAAGCATAAGTGAAAAAAGGAAAGTTTGGTAATTAGGTTTCTGTACAAATTTTAGGCAGACATTTTGAGGAACGGCACTGAAAATGTGAAAAATAGAATAGGAAAAATATTTGAATATCTTTGATCTTTTGAAACTTTTAATTAGAACATATATAGACCTGTGAAAACTCTACAATAATTCAAGATAAATAACTAAAAATAGGCAAAAATTATAAGTAGTTCTTGACATAAGATACACCAATGACCAGTGAGTAGATGTTCTACATCATTAGTTACCGCCAGGCATGGTGATTCACACCTGTCATCCCAGCACTCGGAATGCAGGGCAAGAGGATTGTTGTGAGTTTGAGGCTTGCCTGGGCTACATAGCGAGTTCGGGCCCAGCCTGAACTACAAAGCAAGAACCTGTCTCAAAAAAAACTAAAAAAAAAAAGACAGGGCCGGAGGGTTAGCTCAGTGGTTCCGGCGCCTGCCTCGCAAGCGCAAGGACCTGAGTTCGATCCCCGGTTACCACATATAATGCTGGGCGTGGTGGCTCACGCCTGTAATCCCAGCACTCGGGAGGCAGAGACAGGAGGATTGCTGAGTTCGCGGCGGCTTGCCTGGGCACCATAGTGAGCTCAGGGCCAGCCT